>ML416449.1:176364-278549 GCA_005239525.1 Nicotiana knightiana | reverse complement strand
AAATCTAAAATAACTTGCATAATTAAACTACAAAGTAAAGAAGAAAATATGTACAAATTGATGTTTTACCTTGGATCCACTCTAATCTCGAATTTCTGTGAAGCTTTGTGAATCTCCTCTTGTAGTTGTGTTTTAGGAGTCTATTTATAGGTTTAGGGTGAACCCTAACCGTGTAGGAGACTTCTATTTCAATTGGAAAACACTTAAACCCGTCAAAACTCGATTTCTGGCCGACTGGGGACCCTGGCGTTTGGACCAAAACGCCTGGCTAACGCCAGGCTAGGGCTGGCATTTCAGCCCAAACGCCTGGCTAACGCCAGGGTGGGGCTGGCGATTCAGCCCTAACGCCTGGCTAACGCCTGGTAGGGTCAGGGTGTTTGGCTCTGTCGCTCGGCTATGGCTCGGGTGTCTCCTTTCACGTATCTTTCGACGTATTTGCATCCTTTTAGCTCCATTTCCATCTCCACTTCACCTACACATGAAATAAAATCCATTAAGCACATAACAAGTGTAATTTTATCATTAATGCGCATAAAATGTAAGGTATATCACATGTTTAACTATGCGTTTTAGTCTCGCATCAATAGCTTTGCAAATTCGAAGCTTAGCTCGCAATTGCGATGAGGGGACTATTCGCATTTGCTAGGATTTTTGCCCATTTGTGACTTCTGAAGACCTGATGCAATGATCGCATTTGTGATCAATGTTTCGCATTTGTTGTCATCCCAATTGCAAACATGAGTTTGTTATTGCAATGTTGGCATCTGAGTAAAGGATGGGAAAGTTGGGACTTATCTCATTTTGCATCATTTTTCAACCCTAAACACTCTAGAGGCGATTTTTGAAGAATATTGTTTCCCCAAATTCATTGGTAAGCAACTCTAATTCATTTTCCATCAATTCCTCACCATTTTCATTAGTTTTTAACATAAAGTCTATGAATTTCATGGTAGAAATTAGGAATTTTGGATAGAATTCAAGGATTTTGTGAAATTGGGATCTAAACCTCAAATTGAGGTCGGATTTCGAAAAAAATCACATAATGGGACTCGAGGGTGAATAGGCAATCAAAAATTGATCCGAATCTCGAAATTTGACCAAGCGGGCCTGGGGTTGACTTTTGTTGACTTTTTTATAAATGATCATAATTGAACCTTTTTTCTTTGTGGATTGTTTCTGAAGCTTATTTTGGATTATTTGATTGATGCCTAGATTCGGTTCGTTTGGAGGCTTGTTCGAAAGGCAAAGCAATGCATTGTTGATTTGGTTGCTAAAAGAGGTAAGTGTCATGGTTAACTTTGACTTGAGGCAATTAGGAATTGTTTGGTTTATTTTCCTTATTTGCACTATGTTGTTTCATTTACTATGTCTTTCATGCATTAGTTAGATTGTTTATTATCTAATTGCTCCCTTTCATGTTTATTGCATATATTGAATTGTTGAGATATTTAAAGCTGAATTTGCTTATTCTAGTACAATGATTGAAGTTGAAATTTGCTTCCCACCTTGTTTCATATGTTGGATTATTGTTGTTGTTGTTTGGTGAGGAAGAGTGAAAATCACGAAGAGTGTTGTCGTGTCGTATTTGCATATTGATATCATTGTTTGAGTGAATGTAAGAATTAAAGCATGAAGGGTGATGTTTACCTGCTTATTTATCATGGGAGATTAAAGCACGATGGGTGATTCCGTACATATATGTTTTATTATGATCACCTGAGGATGAGAGTAAAAGCAAGAAGGGTGATGTCGTAAACTTGCATTTGTTTGATATGGTGAGGATGACAGTAAAAGCACTAAGGGTGATTATGTGCGAGTTTATTGATTTCATTATTCTACTGGTTATTCGAAAATATGAAATTTGACTTGGTGGTTCCATTGCCTAGGTTGGAAAGAGGATTACTTCATGATTACTTATTTATGTTCCTGTCTAATGTTCCCTATATCTATCCCAACCCTGCTGTTTCATTTGACTCTTTACCTGTTATTCATTTGCCTTTTGTCTTATCCTTGTCACCACCTCGTCGAGGTTAGGCTCGACACTTACAGAGTACATTGGATCGGTTGTACTCATACTACACTTCTGCACTTCTTGTACAGATTTGGGTGTTGGTCCAGTGGCGTTTAGCGAAGTGTTGCTTGGATCATATCTGTTTAGGAGACTTGAGGTAGATCTGCGTGGCGTTTGTAGTCCCTGAAGTCCCCTTCCTTATCTTGATTTACTGTTTACTTTGTTTCGAACAATTGTATTTTATTTTAGACTATATTTGTAGTATTCTATTCGCTCATGTACTTGTGACTTCAGATTTCTGGGATTAGTATAGACCGTGTTATTCATGGATTTATTACATGTATTTCGGAGTATTTCATGTCTTAATTATTAATATTCTGCCTTTAATTTGGTAAAATTAAATAATTCTTTAGCTAATGTTGTCTTGCCTAGCATGTGTATGTTAGGCGAAATTACGGCTCCGTAGTTAGGATTTCAGGCCTTGACAAGTTAGTATTAGAGCACTAGGTTGCCGAGGTCTCACGAGTCATTAACAAGCTTAGTAGAGTCTAGAGGATCGGTACAGAGACATTTGTACTTATCTTCTAGAGGATATAAGGCTTTAGAAAATTTCTTTCTTTCTTTATTGTGCGAACTTATTAAATAATTGAGTTTGAATCATTCTATTCTTGTTCTCTCACATGTGGTGCGGATGCGCACAAGATTCACAGTTGATCATGAGGTAGAGCCCCAGGTTGCAGCCACTACCAGGGGTAAGGGCCGAAGCAAAGCCAGAGGCAGGGACAGAGCTCAGCCTAGAGCACACGCACCAGCACCTATTGCAGAGCCTCAGATCGAGCAAGAGTAGGTGGTCCTTGTTCAGACTGCGCCAGTTGGACCAGCTCAGTTCCCATAGGGGTTCATTTCCACCCCAGTAATTCAGGATGCCCTGGTCCGCCTGGCGGGACCTATACAGAGTGTGGCCCAGGACGGTTTGTTCCCTATGGCACTAGCCGTTGCTTTGGCTGGGGGAGGATCCCAGACTCATGCCACTCATACCCTAGAGCAGATATCTCAGGGATATCAGACTCCCACAGCTCGACAAGTTGGAGCAGTTCCACCTATTATTTCTGCACAGTCTGGGGAGGACCCGCTATGTCGTTCAAGGGGCTGAAGAGGTTGGACAAGTTCACCAAGTTATTTTCTATTTGCTTTGTCGGTACACCTTCTAAGGAACCCCCCCCCCCCCCCCCCCCCCCCAGGATTTCTTGGACCATTGCCATGAGGTACTGCACAATATGAGTACAGTGGAGTCCAATGGAGTTGACTTCGCAATGTTTCAGATGCATGGCTCCGACAAGAGGTGGGGGCAGGAGTATATTCAAGGCAGACCAGCAAATTCACCTCCAAATACTTGGGATAAGTTCTCACAACTATTCTTGGAAAAGTTCATCCCCTTCACTCAGAGATAGGACTTCCGCATCAAGTTCGAGTTCCTCCACTAGGGTAGCATAACCATTACCTGACGAGCTTGAAACACACACTTAAATATGCTCGCTAGTCGAATATAGTAAATTATAATATTGTATCCACGGGGATTAGTGTTAAATAGTTATTATAGTAGTTTGTAGCTAGATTCCTATTCAAGATGATCAACAATTGAGAATTATGTTATTTGAAACTAAAATTAACTAAGATTCTAAACTATTGACTAATGACAAACAACACAAGTAGTAGGCAAAGAAATCAATTGGGAGTGAATAGGGTTGATAGGATAGGTGCAAGACAAATGTTTGGGACTTAACTCAAGATAATCCACTTCTAATGTTCAAGTGAGTTTCTCGAATTCACTTGGTTATTAGTTCACTTGTTTAGTAGAAACTCCTCTCTCGATTAAGTCTCAACCTCACAAGTTAAACCAATTTTAAGCATTTGAAGATATGCAAGAATTCGTAGTGGATTGCTATTTAGGAGAACGTCTCTCGATTATTCTCCTAACTAGGTTCAATCAATAATTCAACTAGACTCTTTATATTACTAAGAATAATTAAAGACTTCAACCAACAAAATATAAAGCAACAATATCACAAGGTATGCCTCTCTCGATTACATGAACGAGTAAATATAGAAGCAATGATTAAAATATCCAAAACGATTCAATACATTAAAAATAGAGTTAATTATCCACAAACAAGTATCAATACACCAAAAGAATTACTCCATATATATGTAAAAATTTATCACAATTAAGTTTAAGTCAAAGGAAAACATAAAACATCCAAACCCTTGTCTTGAGTGATGATGAATGGTGAAATCCTTGTGCTCTTGCTTCTCCCTCTTGTCCTTAGCTTCCTTAGGTATAAGTTATTTAGAAAGTCCCAAAATCAATATTTTTCATGTATATATACCAAGTAGGTTCGGGCCCAAACACATACACCTTCTCCTACGCAAAAAAGGACACTTTTCTCAGACAGGACGTGCGCAGCCGCGCACCTGGAAGTGTGCCCGCGTACTTTTCACACTGTTCTGCCCCATATGCGCAACCTTTTATTGAGATTATGAAAACAAGTATAAGATGAAAGTTGTATTCCTTTGAATTATCTTTCCAACAATATATTTTACAGCCCAAACGGAATTTTGAGTGAAAAGTTATGTGCATTTTATTGACACTGCGCAGCATGCCTGCTCGATTCTTCATTCGTTCTTAACTATCATCCATTGATCCCAGAACACGATTCCGACTTAATTCCTTGGACTTTTACTCAGAAGTCAAAGATCCAAATCACTTGAATTCATTGCATAACATCAACATAGCTCAGAACTACTCCTACAAGGCATAAAACACACAATTAATGCAAAACACTAGTGATTAAAGCTCAAACTCAACTAAAGTGCAGTAAATTAGAATGTAATAATTTACTAAAACACGAGATTAACCATAATTACCCAATACGAGACCAAATTCATGGATTTATCCCGCCTTGCAGTTATGTTAATCCCTACTGAGAGGGAGTAGGTGCGGGGATTTATAGATGGCCTTACTTAGGGTATCAGACTACAGATGGCCAGAGAGACTGAGGATGATATTTCTTTCATGCAGGTTGTGGGGTTTTCTAGACGGATTGAGAGGATTCATGATTAGGATAGGAAGTTAGAATCTAAGAAGAGGCCTTGTTATTTTGGTGAGTGGTTTCAGTGGTGTCTCGTGTGGAGCCCGGGATACATTTGGTAGAGGACATCCTATCAGGATCGTTTAGTCAGCGATTCAGGTATCCCATATTGACTCGGACAATCGTCGTTCTTATAGGCGCCTTGAGTAGCTAATATATAGTGCAGATTTAACTCCTATCAATGCACCGCCGATTTAGAGTTACAAGGGTCGTTATTCAGGTTGGCAGGGTCAGTTCCAGGGTCAGTAGTCTCATCAACCGACAACTTGTTATACTTGTAGGGATCTGAGGCACGTCATGAGGTTTTTCCCTAGGTCATAGAGCAGTTGTCACGACCCCAAACCTAAACTGGCCATGATGGCGCCTATCGTGATACTAGGCTAGCCAATTCACTGAAAATAACATAATGATTTTCCATTTAATACATCAAATATTCAAATTTTCATAATAATTTTGTTTCTTAAGCATTTCAAAACAATAAAAATGATTAGAACATCTAAACACAGCCCCAACATCTTGAGTCAACCGTCATGAGCATCTAAGAGGTGATACAGTCTAATACAAATCCTCTACTACAACAAGTGTGGGAATTAAAGTAAAATGACAGAGTAGGAAGGAGAAAAAGTAGGCCACAGACGCCGATCAGCTGCCTCACAATCTCCGAACAATGCTCCATTTGGGGTAGCTCAACTATCGCTCTGCCCTCGGTACTTGACTCTGTACAAAAGGCACAGGGAGTAATGTGGGTATGCCAACTCAGTAAGTAACCAACGTATCTAAGAACATGAGTGCAGTGACGAGCATTTAAACTTTGTAGTTTCATAAAAATAAGTATCAGTAAAGGTAATAGATTAATTCATGAGTCCACATTTATCAAAGCTTTCACAAAACTCCAGTTTTTCCGTTTAAACTTGTATAAAACACTAGTCAATATTTATCAAAGAGGCTCAGTGTAAATAATAGTGAAAACAATAGTTTCATAAAAATATCAGCCACTCGGGCATGGTATCACTCACAAATAAAGCCTCGGGAAAGCCTCTCAGTCACTCGTGACTCTACTCGCATAAGTCAATGCTCACACTCAGCTCTCTCACTCATCAGGTACCATATAACAATTGTTGCAGCGTGCAGCCCGATCTATATAATGTACATTGCGGCGTACAGCTCGATCCATATAATAGTCGACTGCGCTCACTAAGGGTGTACAGACTCCTGGAGGGGCTCCTACAGCCCAAGCGCTATATTGTTGCGGCATGCAACCCGATCCAATATATATATATATATATATATATATTACTGCGGCGTGCATCCCAATCCATATATAATGCATATTTCTGCGGCGTGCAGCCCGATCCATATATAATATATATTGTTGCGGCATACAGCCCGATCCATATGTAATATATAATATATATATACATTGCTATGGCGTGCAGCCCGATCCATAACTATCCTCACATACTCGGCTCTCAGCCTCACTCAGTCATCCTCACGAGCCACTCGGGCAATTCATCTCAACTCACGGGACTCAACCCAAAATACCTCTCAAAGTTTCAAAACAGTGTGATAACAGTGAGAATAACAACAAGTGGTAAACATGACTGAGTTCACAAATGTTCTATCAGGATGCTGTGAGAATAGTGTAAAAATACCCCCGAGGGTATAAACAGGACGGCACAAGACCCCAAACATGGCTCACAGCCCATGAACACGTATAAACTTCTAAAATACAGGATGTCGTAAGGTTTCAAATCAAATATGCGGCTTAATAGTCGCTATGGGATGGACCAAGTCAAAATCCCTATCGGTGCATTCCCACACGCTCATCACCTAGCATGTGCGTCACCTCATTTACCAAAACAGTATAAAATATTGGGGTTTCATACCCTTAGGTTTAGAGTTACAATCGTTACTTACCTCAAACAGCCCAAAAACTACTCTGCGGTGCTCTTGCCCCTCGAATCGGCTCTCAAATGCTCCGAATCTATCACAATTCAGATCAATAACATCAAAATATGCTAGGGAGATGAACCCCAATCGAAAACTATCAAAATTAGGCAAAATTCCCGAAATTGGCCAAACCCGAGCCCCGAGCCCACGTCACAAAATCCGACAAAATTTACATCACAAGAGTCCTCATCCTACCACGATTCTATACATACCAATAACACCAAAATCGGACCACAATTGCCCACTCAAATCATCAAAAGAAATTTCCAATTCTTCTGTGATGACCCAAAGGGTCATCACCTATGTTATTACCCATCCCGTACTTTCGAGGCCTAGAAAACCTCCTTTGTATTTTCCTCAATTTGCGTGCGCAGTCCGGGCGCGTAGCCGAACAGCTTAAATATGAAATTCTGTGAAAAATGCTAAGATTTGATATAAAAATTAATAAATTTGACTTCGGTCAACATTTTGGGTAAACGGACCCGGACCCGGACCCGTGAGTTGACGGTCCCGGAGGGTCTGTAGGAAAATAAGGGACTTGGGTGTATGCCCGGAATCGAATTTCGAGGTCCCAAGCCCGAGCAATGAATTTTTGAGTAAAATTATTTTCTGAAAATATTAAAGGAAATTGAAAATGAAATCTGATTAGAAAGTAATGGTATTGGGTTCGTATTTTGGTTTCGACACCCGGTACAGGTCTTATATATGTTTTAACCACTTTCTGTAAAGTTTGATTGAAATCGAATTTCGTTTGACATGTTTCAAACTAAAAAAAAAACTTGATGTTTTATGAAATTTGATAGGATTCATGGATTTTAAGGCCTAATTCGATGTGTATGATGTTGTTTTGGCAATTTGATCGCACGGGCAAGTTCGTAGGAGGTTGTGTGAGTAATCTGTGAAATTTGGTATCGTTCTGAGATGTATAGGTTAGTTCGACACGTTGTTAGCGAAGTTAGAAAACTTAAAATTCCTAAGTTTGGTTCTTGAGGTTTGGGGGTGTGATTTTGAGTTTTAGCGTTGTTTTGAGTGTTCAGACAGCTCGAGCGAGTCCATATTATGATTTGGGACTCGTTGGTATATTTGGATTAGGGCTCGGGTGGGCCCAGGTGCCTTCCGGGCACCTAACGGGGCTAAAAACCAAAAAACTCAGTTGTTGGTGCAACTGCTCTGGTGTGACCGCAGGTGCGGTTGCCCAGCATCGCAGGTGAGAGACCGCAAGAGCGGTCCTAGGCATCGCAGGTGCGATCACCAGTGGCCTGGCCATCCATCGCAGGTGCGGAGCACTTCATCGCAGGCGCGAGACCGCTGCGGTCTCCCCTTCGCAGGTGCGATCCCAGACCCCCCAGCCCAATTCCGAAGGCACGAGGTTCTCTTCTCAAGCGCGAGACAGCAGGTGCGGTCCCAGCCAGCGTAGGTGTGATCACTGTTCAGGCAGTAAGTTTAAATACGGGTTTTAAAGCCATTTCTCTCATTTTTCATCTTCTTACTTAGGCGAATTCCACCATTTTCAAGAGCTTTCGACCAGGCCTTGTAAGGTAAGTAAATTCCACCCATAAATTTGTTTCATGCATGTATCTTAGCCCAATTAACTACACAAATTAGTGCAAAAACTCAAGAGAATGGGTAGTAACCTAGAACTTGTGATCAGCTTAGAATTTTCTGTGAATTGGCCATGAAGTCAAGTAAAAATCGTATATTTATGATCCTTAGGCCTTGGGTGAGTTTTTCCTTCGAGAGTTTCGAGAATTCGAGCGAGCGGGCCCGGGGTCGAATTTTGATAAATTTGAAAGAATTCTAGGAAATGGATAATTAGGCCATGTAATTGAATCTTTGAATCCTTATTGATATACTTGAGTTGATTATGCCTAGATAATATCATTCCGGAGTCGAATTCTAAAGGAAAGGCGGGGTTAGAGGACTGATTGTTATACTTTGGACCCGAGGTAAGTGTTCGGTCTAACCTTATCTTGAGGGAATAGGAGTTGAGTATAATTTGCTACTTGCTAATTGTCAAATACGATGTATAGGCATGGTGACTAGTATCTCTACATTGGTCTCTAGTATGACCGTGAGTCCTTATATTGTGAATATTCTGATTTTGTGGTAATTTCCATGCTTAATTGATGAGTTCTATATGTTGTGAAGAATATGTGAAGGGAATTGTGTTCTATAAACTCTGTTGGAGCATTGGCTCAAATTGTAACGAATAATGGACAGATATGAGATATTATGTCTTTGGAGCATTGGCTCAAATTGTGAAATGAATAATGAAGAAATATGAGACATTACATCCTTTGGAGCATTGGCTCAAGTGATAGAATAAATCATGAAATGAAAGTGAAAGAAAGAGAAAGAGTTATTGAAATATACCCTTGTCGGGATTTAATTGTTTAATTGATGTTACCTTTGCCGGGATTTAATTGTTTAATTGATGTTACCATTGCCGGAATTTAATTGTTTAATTGATGTTACCCTTGCCGGGATTTAATTGTTTAATTAGTGTTCCCTTGCCTGGATTCCTATTCCTATTTTGTTTACTTCCTTGCCCTTGTTTGTGATTGTTGTTTGGGTGAGGAAGAGTGTTAAAGCACAAAGGGTGATGACGTGCACTTGTCTTGGTGAGAATGAGAGTAAAGCACGAAGGGTGATGTCGTGCATTGTTTGATATTGTCTCCCTTGCTGGGATGTTGAGATTTCTGTTGTTGTTCCTGTGTGGTATAACTTATTTAACTCGGGCGAAATTTTTGTCCATTCCTTGTATAGCATAAGAAATGGTTCTGGTAGTATTCTGACCGTAGGACCGTGGTATGACCACCAATTTAGGAACCAATTAGGAATGGGTTCTGCAAATATCTTTGCACATACCTTTATAAACCAAGTATGTTTGTGTTTTTCATTATTGTAATAAAGCACTTTATCAAAGGCTTGGATATAATCCTAATATGTAAAGTTCATACGGGTTTTGTTAAGGCTTATCTGTNGTTTACATAATCTTCTTCTGTCCGAAGAAATGATTCATCGAAATAATGAGTCACCATTGATATCGACACATCTGAGATCGCCAAATGCTCGGGAGTTCCTCTATTCAATCCTTTTCCTTCTTCTTGTTGCTGGATATCTCGTTCGTACACATCTTCTCTTTGTTTCCCGGGCCTCTAGTGAGTTACAGACAGAGTTCGAAAAGGTCAAATCTTTGATGATTCCATCATCTATGATTGAGTTGCGAAAACTTCTGGATAGGTATCCTACATCTGAACCGAATTCTTTCTGGTTAAAGAATCTCTTTCTAGTTGCTCTGGAACAATTAGGAGATTCTCTAGAAGAAATACGGGGTTCTGCTTCTGGCGGCAACATGCTTGGTCCCGCTTATGGGGTCAAATCAATACGTTCTAAGAAGAAAGATTGGAATATCAATCTCATCGAGATCATCGATCTCATACCAAATCCCATCAATCGAATCACTTTTTCGAGAAATACGAGACATCTAAGTCATACAAGTAAAGAGATCTATTCATTGATAAGAAAAAGAAAAAACGTGAACGGGGATTGGATTGATGATAAAATAGAATCCTGGGTCGCGAACAGTGAATAATAATAATAATAATAATAATAATAATAATAATAATAATAATAATAATAAGGAATATACCAACACAAGAATGATCAATTGAGTCTGACTCATAGTGATCGTTTATCAAAGAATGACTCCGGTTATCAAATGATTGAAAAACCGGGAGCAATTTACTTACGATACTTAGTTGACATTCATAAAAAGCATCTAATGAATTATGAGTTCAATCCATCCTTTTTAGCAGAAAGACAGATATTCCTTGCTCATTATCAGACAATCACTTATTCACAAACTTCGTGTGGGGAAAATAGTTTTCATTTCCCATCTCATGGAAAACCCTTTTCGCTCTGCTTAGCCTTATCCCCCTCTAGGGGTATTTTAGTGATAGGTTATATAGGAATTGGACGATCCTATTTGGTCAAATACCTAGCGACAAACTCCTACGTTCTTTTCATTACGGTATTTCTGAACAAGTTCCTGGATAACAAGCCTAAAGGTTTTCTTCTTGATGAGATCGATATTGATGATAGTGACGATATTGATGATAGTGACAATCTTGATGCTAGTGACGATATCGATCGTGACCTTGATACGGAGCTGGAACTGCTAACTAGGATGAATGGGCTAACTATGGATATGATGCCGGAAATAGACCGATTTTATATCACCCTTCAATTCGAATTAGCAAAAGCAATGTCTCCTTGCATAATATGGATTCCAAACATTCATGATCTGGATGTGAATGAGTCGAATGACTTAGCCCTCGGTCTATTAGTGAACCATCTCTCCAGGGATTGTGAAAGATGTTCTACTAGAAATATTCTTGTTATTGCTTTGACTTATATTCCCCAAAAAGTGGATCCCGCTCTAATAGCTCTGAATAAATTAAATACGTGCGTTAAGATACGAAGGCTTCTTCTTCCACAACAACGGAAGAACTTTTCCACTCTTTCATATACTAGGGGATTTCACTTGGAAAAGAAAATGTTCCATACTAACAGATTCGGGTCCATAACCATGTTTTCGAATTGTAATCACTAGAAGTGCTACTGATAATAATGATCCGCATAAAAGGGCTGCATAGCCCAATATCATCATACTTACGTGCATTATTAACCACTCGGATTGAAGAGCAGGTACTAATATTACAGATTGGTGTATTTCAGTTAAAATACCTGACGTAGCAAAGCCTTGGGTAAAAATAGCACTAGCGTCGATTATTTTACTTAAAATTAAAACATTTTTTTTTAAATATGGAATTATATGAATAAGGGAGAAACTCCATGAAAGGAAAACTAATGATTCGTATAAATCGCTTAGTGGGAAATGTCCAGAAGAAATCCAACGAGTAACTATAACACATAATTCGGGGCTTCGAACCCTCAAAACCAAGTTTGAAAGTGTTACTTAACTCAATCCGGGCAACACTCTACTCCAAAAAGCCTTTGCCTCTAAAATCAGTCTCCAAATATCCCGAATCTAGCCACAAGCAGTACAATACAATTAATATAGGCTAAAGGGACCAATTCCACAAAAACAATTACTAAATTATTGCCAAAATCTGAAATCGGCTCAAACCCGGCCCCCGATCCCATGTCTCAAAATCCGACAAAAGTCACAAAACTCGAAAGCCCATTCACTCACAAGTCTAACCATACCAAAATTACCAAAATCCGACACCAATTGATCAGTCAAATCCCCAAAATTCACTCTCCGAATCCCTAGCCTCAAACCCCCAAATTTCACCTCAAAAAAACACCAACTAGGTGGAAAATCAGTGGAGAAACATCATTATTGAAGAAATTTAACACAAGGAGCTTAGCTCAATTATCTCTTCAAAACCCCTCTCAAAAACCTCCAAAATCTGATCTCAAAATGTTAGAAATGGCCAAAAATCTCGGAACCTCGCTTATATAGGTTCTGCCCAGGACTTTGCGCACCTGCAGAGCCTGGGTTCGCACCTGCGCGCCCGGTTGTTCGGAAAATGAGCGCTTATGTGCAAACCACTTAAATCCTAGATGCATCCGCACCTGCGACCACTGGTCCGCATCTGCGCTATCGCAGGTGCGGAGAAACCAGCGTACCTGCGACCTCTACTTGTCTCCTCCCCTTTCTGCACCTGCGCTCAACCTGCCGCACCTGCAGCCAATACCCTCGCAGGTGCGAACACACCAGCAAAAGACTAAACTTCAGCAATTCCTAAACTTCCATTCCAAGTTCGTTAACCACTCGAAATTAACTTGAAGCCCCGGGGACCTCAACCAAATGTACCAATAAGTCCTAAATCACGAGAAACTTAGTCAAACCCTCAAATCACCTCAAACAACATCAAAAACACGAATTACACACGGATTCAAGCCTAAAGAACTTTGAAATTTCCAAATTCTAAAAACAACGTCGAAACCTATCAAATCACGTCTGATTGACCTCAAATTTTGCATGCACATAAGTCATAAATGACACCACGAACCTACTCCAACTTTCGAAAATCCAATCCGACCCCGATATCAAAATGTCCACTGCCGGTAAAAATTTCTAAAAATTTCAACTTTCGCCATTTCAAGCATAATTCTACTACGGACCTCCAAATCACAATCTGGACGCGCTCCTAAGTCTAAAATCACCTGACAGAGCTAATAGAACCATCAAAATTCTAATCCGAGGTCGTTTATACATGAGTGAACATCCGGTCAACTTTTCCAACTTAAACTTTCAATTAAGAGACTAAGTGTCTCAATTCACCCGAAAATTACTCCGGACCTGAACCAACTAACCCAGCAAGTCATATAACAGTTGTAGAATAAAAAAGGGGCAGTAAATGGGGGAACGGGACTACAACTCTCAAAAAGATTGGTCGTTACGTCCTCCCCCTCTTAAACAAACATTCGTCCTCAAACGGGTCTAGAAACATACCTGGAGTCTCAAATAGGTGTGGATATCTGCTCCGCATCTCTGGCTCAGTCTCCCGAACTGAGGGCTCAACTTTCCCTTCTTCCCGAACCTCATAACACCCTTCATGGGTTAAACGTTCAGCAGAACCTTCTCCGCAACCATGTAAAACACATCACGGACCTTCCTGTCGGCATAACTCTTCTGTCTAGACTTTGTCGTGTGAAGCCTCTTCTGAATCAATTTCACCTTGTCCAATGCATCCTGAAATAAGTCAGTACCCAATAGTCTAGCCTCACCTGATTCAAACCAATCCACCGGATATCTACACCGTCTCCCATACAAAGCCTCATACAGGGCCATCTGAATGCTCGACTAATAATTGTTATTGTAAGCAAACTCCACGAGCGATAGAAAGTGGTCCCATGAACCCCCGAAATCAATGACACAAGCGTGTAGCATGTCCTCCAATATCTGAATAGTGCGATCAGACTGCCCGTTTGTCTGAGGGTGAAAGTTGTGCTCAACTCAACCTGAGTGCCCAACTCTCGCTGCACGGCTCTCCAAAACTGTGATGCAAAATGCGTGCCTCTATTTGAAATAATGGAAACTAGCACACCATGAAAGCGAACAACCCCGTAGATGTAAATCTCAGCCAACCGATCTGAAGAATAAGTAGTACCCACTGGAATGAAGTGCGCGAACTTGGTCAGCCGATCCACAATCACCCAAATAGCATCGGACTTCCTCAAAGTCCATGGGATCCCAACTACGAAATCCATGGTGATCCGCTCCCACTTCCACTCTAGAATCTCTATCCTCTAACGAAATCCACCCGGTCTCTAATGCTCATATTTTACCTGCTGACATTTAAGACACCAATCTACAAACCCAACTATATCCTTCTTCAACCTCCTCCCTCAATAGTGTTTCCTCAGGTCCCGGTACATCTTCGCGGCACCCAGATGGATGGAATATTGCGAGCTATGGGCCTCCTCAAGAAGCAACTCACGTAGCCCATCTACATTAGGCACACAAATTCGGACATGCATCCTCGACACCCCATCATCTCCAATAGTCACATCTCTGGAATCACCGTACTGAACCTTGTCCTTGAGGACAAGCAAATGAGGATCATCATACTGCGCTCTCTGATGCGATAAATTAAGGAAGACCGAGATACCACACATGCTAGAACCCGACTGGGCTCTGAAACATCATTCTCACAAACTAGTTGGCCAAGGTCTGAACATCAACTGCAAGAGGTCTCTCACCAACGGGAATGATTGCAAGACTACCCATACTCACTGTCCTTTAGCAGCTTCAACCATCTCCACTGCCTCAAATTGAGATCTTTCTGTTTGAAGAAGTGCTGGAGGTTATGATGATCAGTAAATACATCACAAGACACACCATAGAGATAGTGCCTCCAAATCTTAATGCATGAACAATGGCAGCTAACTCTTCAGATCCACTTGAATACCCTCAATGGACACCACGTCCCCCAAGAACGCCACTGAACTGAGCCATAACACACACTTGGAGAACTTGGCATAAAGCTTCTCCTCCTTCAACTGCTGCAACACAATCCTTACATGTTGGGCATGCTCCTCCTCGCTACGAGAGTACACCAGGATATCATCAATGAATACGATGACGAACGAGTTGAGATAAGGCTGAAATATATTGTTCATCATATGAATGAACGTTGTTGGGGCGTTAGTCATCCAAAAAGACCTCACAAGGAAATCATAATGACCATAACGGGTCCTGAAACCTGTCTTAAGAATATCCGAGTCTCGAATCTTCAACTGGTGATACCCAGACCTCAAATCAATCTTGGATAACACCCTCGCTCCCTGAAGCTGGTCAAATAGATCATTAATACGCGGCAAAGGATACTTGTTCTTGATTGTGACTTTGCTCAGCTGCCTATAATCAATGCACGTTCTCCTAGTGTCATCCTTCTTCTTCACAAACAGAATCGGTGCACCCCAAGGTGATACACTAGGTCTAATAAACCCTTTCTCAAAGAGTTCATAAATTTACTCCTTCAACTCAGCCGGCTCCATACAGTACGGAAGAATAGAATTGGGCTGAGTGCCTGGCCCAAGTCAATACCAAAGTCAATAAACCTGTTGAGCGGCATGCCCGGCAGGTCTGCAGGAAATATATCCGAAAAATCTCGCACCACCGGAACAGAATCAATAGTAGGGGTCTCAGCACTAACATCCCTCGCAAAGGCCAAATAAGATAAACAACCCTTCCCAACCATCCGCTGGTCCATCAAGTACAAAATCACTCTACTGGGAACATACTCCAAAGAACCTCCACTCAATCTGTGGCAACCTCGGCATCGCCAACGTCACAGTCTTAGCGTGACAATCCAAAATAGCATGACATGGAGAAAACCAATCCATACCCAAGATCACATCAAAATCAACCATACTAGAAAGCAAGAGATCAACTCTAGTCTCCAATCCCCCAATAGTTACTACACACGACCGGTACACACGGTCCACAATAATAGTATCATCCACCGGTGTAGATACATGAACAAATAAAGCTAAATATTCACAGGGCATATCCAGATAATGAGCAATATATGATGATACATATGAATAGGTGGAACCAGGGTCAAATAATACAGAAACATCTCGATGACATACTGAGACAATACTTGTGATCACTGTGTCTAAAACAATAGCATCTAGTCTGGTAGGAAGTGCATAGAATCGGGTCTGGCCGCCACCTGATCGACCTCCCCCTCTAGGGTGGCCCCTAGCTGACTGAGCTCCACCCCGAGCTGGCTGGGTAGATGGTGAAGTAGCTAGTGCTGAAGTCGTAGGTTGACTCCTATGCTAAGCTGAACCTCCTGAGAGGCGGGGACAATGCCTTTTGATATGACCAAAATCTCAACACTCAAAGCAACTTCTCCCTACGAATGTAGTGGGGACTGAAGGGAGCCTCGAGCACCGAGATAACTACTAGAAGGACCTGACATAGATGAACCCTGAACTGATGGTACATAAGACGAACTCTGAGCTGGTAGGGCACTGAGAGATGAGTGACCCTACTGAGAACTGTATGATCCATGGCCAGTTGATGCACCACGGTGAACTAGACGAGCCGTCTGAGCATTCCTATAGGGGAGACCCTTGTCGTGGCAGAACTGACCTCCAAAAGGAACACCACTAAAACTACCAGATCCACGAGACCTCTTGGCCTCCCTCTCAACCGATCCTGACTGGGGACCAGCTCTATCTGCCGAGCAATGTCAACAACCTCATCAAAAGTAGCACTACCCTCTCTCTAGTCATAAGCACCACAGTTGAAATTTGAGACCATCAATGAACCTCCTGATCCTCTTCCTATTAGTGGGGACCAACCAAACTACATGACAAGCTAACTCAGAAAACCTCATCTCGTACTGCGTCACAATCATATCATCCTGACGTAACTGCTCAAACTATCTATGCAAATCCTCTCTGAGAGACTATGGCACATGCTTCTCTAAGAAGAGAACGAAGAACTCCTGCCATGTAAGTGGCGTTGCACTGACCGGCCTACACCTCTCATAAGCCTCCACCAGTTGAAGGCAGCTCCAATAAACTGAAAAGTAGTGAACGAGACCCCACTGGTCTCCAAAATACCTGTTGTACGGATAATCCTCTGACATCTATCCAAAAAACTCTAGGAATCCTCCAACTCTGCCTACTGAAGGATGAAGGCTGAAGTCTACCAAACCTCTCTAGTCTCCACTGTTCATCATCAGTCACAACAAGAACCACATGGGACTGAGTAGTTGCCACCGGCTGGGCTGGTAGTTACCCTGGTGTTTGGAGTCCCTACATCACCTACTCGGGTGTATGGTCGGTGAGATACTGAGCACCTCCCCCGGCCTAAGAAGTGAATGTTGCAGCCGGAATAGAGAATGCCTAAGCAAGACTGGTGCTCACGGTCAGGATCTAGGCTAAGGCCTCCTAAAGGCCTGAAATCACAATGGGCACAGTCGGTGCCTGAGTTGTCTCCACGGGCTCATCTACAACTAGGACCTGCTCCTGAACTCGGGCAATTGGTGGATCTGAAAGTGCTTCCCTAGCCGCTATACAAGTTGTACCTCTGCCCGTATCAAGGACTCTACCGCAACCCTGGCCTCTCGCGGCCCTGACTGGTGGTACTATTGGTTGTCCATCATGTCCAGTAGTACGTGTCCTCACCATCTGTGAGAGAATAGAATAACATAAGTTTAGTTACCAAAATCAATAGATTCGCACGACAAGAATTCAAGAATGTGAAGTTTACTAAGGGTTCGGCAATCTCTCTAAGATAAGTACCAACGTCTCTGTACTGATCTGCAAGACTTTATTAAATTTTCTCATGACTCGTGAGACCTATGTAACCTACGCTCTGATACCAACTTGTCACAACCAAAACCAACCGTCGTGATGGCGCAGAGGCGAACTAGGCAAGCCACTACTCAACCTCTCAACACAGTAAAAACTTTGAAAATAAATATGGAAGTAATTAATATTTAAGAAAAACCTTTTTGAAACAGAAATAATCCAAAGTACACGATACAAACTATCCCAAAATCAGGGTGTCACAGAGTACATGAGCATATATTCCATAATACAGTCTGCTACAATATCTAAGAAATAAGAACCGAGATATAGATATAGATAATGAAGGAGATTCAAGGCCTACGAATGCCATGCAGTTACCTCGATAGTCTCCAAAATCTGACTCCTCAATCAGTAACCGCTGTGACCTGAGGAACCTGGATCTGCACATGACGTGCAGGGTGTAACGTGAGTACAACCAACTCAGTAAGTAACAAATCCAACCTTTGGAATAAAAGGTAGTGACGAACTCAACCGGCATAGCTTAAAATAGAAATAATAGTGCAGAAACATACGCATGCTTTCAAGTTAAATAGATAGTTCAAAACAGTAAAATAGATCAAATATGAACAATGTGAAGAATATACCTCTTGTACTTCTACATGCCAATGCACATGTTCTATGTGATGCACCATGGTGATAGCCTCATGTGTTCACGCTCTCAAATGCTCAACCACTCGGTACTGTATATGGCCCATACGGGCCAGGGAAGATCCATCCTTGAATATATACATCACTGACCATCTGTCACCCAGTACCGAGGAAGGCCAATCTTGCCTGTGAAGAAGATCCATCTCCAGGTATCAAATGCTTCGGACAAGATCCATGTCCAGGGAAGATCCATCCTCAATAATATCAACCACGCTCACTAGGGGTATGTACAGACTCCTGAGGGAATCCTTCAGCCCAAGCGCTATCATAAAATTGGTATAACCACTACGGCATGCAACCCGATCCCATAACTGTCACTCCTAATCAGGCTCTTGGCCTTACTCACTCATCAATCTCTCCAGTCTCACTCACGGACTCACAATGTCATGTAAACTAGCCCGAAACAATGATATGGTGTGTTAATAAACAACAACTAAGACTGAGATATTATATGAAATGAATGAATATGACCGAGTACGAAATATCAATGAAATCATAAAGGTGACAGCAAGAAACAACCACTATGGTCCCAACAGTACCGTCATAAAGCCTAAACATGATATCTAGCACGATCGACAGCTCAATTACTTTATCACATGATGAAAACACGGATATAAACAAAATAGAATCACTATACAATGCCATGGAATCAACAAGGTCACAATTCTCATGGTGCACGCCCGCACGTCCGTCACTTGGCATGTGCGTAACCTCAATATCAATCGCATAACACATAATTCGGTGTTTCGAACCCTCAAAACCAAGTTTAATAGTGTTACTTACCTCAATCCGGGAAAAACACTACTCCAAAATGCCTTTGCCTCTCAAGTTGGTCTCCAAACATCCCGAAAATAGCCACAGGTATAGTACAATACAATTAATATAGGCTAAAAGAACAAATTTCACAAAAAAAATACTAAATTATAGCTAAAATCCAAAATCGGCTCAAACCCGGCTCCCAGGACCATGTCTTGAAATCTGGCAAAAGTCGCAAAATCTGAAAGCCCATTCATTCACGAGTCTAACCATACCAAATTTACCAAAACTTGATACCAATTAATCATTCATATCCCCAAAATTCATTCTCCAAATCCCTAGCCTCAAACCCCCACATTGCACCTCAAAAACACACCAACTAGGTGGAAATCAATGAGAAAACATCATTATTGAAGAAAAATGAACACATGGATCTTACCTCAATAATCTCTTCAAAAACCCTCTCAAAACCCTCCAAAATCCAAGCTTAAAATGTTAGAAATGGCCAATAATCTCGGAACTTCGCTTATATAGGTTTTGCCCAGCCATTTCCGCACCTGCGGAGCCTGGGCTCGCACTTGTGACCCTGCTTGTGCGGAAAATGAGCGCTTCTATGCAAACCACTTAAATCCTAGATGTCGCCGCACCTGCGACCACTGGTTCGCATCTGCACTATTGCGGGTGTGGAGAAACCATCGCACCTGCGACCTCTGTTGGTCTCCTCCCCTTTCCGCACCTGCACTCAACCTATCACACATGCAGCCAATACCTCAGAGGTGCGATCACATCAGTAAAAGACCAAACTTCAGCAATTCCTCAACTTCCATTCCAAGTCTGTTAACCACTCGAAATCAACCCGAGGCCCCCATTACCTCAACCAAACATATCAACAAGTCCTAAATCAGGATACGAACTTATTCGAACCCTCAAATCACCAAACAACATCAAAAACACGAATTACATACGGATTCAAGCCTAATGAACTTTGAAATTTCCAAATTCTACAAACGACGTCGAAACCCATCAAATCACGTCTGATTGACCTCAAATTTTGCATGCACATAAGTCATAAATGACACCACGAACCTACTCCAACTTCCGAAAATTCAATCCGACCCCGATATCAAAAAGTCCACTCCTGATAAAAATTTCCAAAAATTCCAACTTTCGCCATTTCAAGCCTAATTCTACTACGGACCTCCAAATCACAATCCGGACACGCTCCTACTCTCAATTAAGAGACTAAGTGTCTCAATTCACCCTGAAATCACTCCTGAAACGAATCAACTAACCCAGTAAGTCATATAACAACCATGGAATACAAAAGGAGCAGTAAATGGGGGAACGGGGCTACGTCAAAACGACCGGCCGGGTCTTTACACTGTTATTCATTTGGCTCTTGTCTTATCATCGTCACTACCTCGTCGAAGTTAGGCTCGACACTTACGGAGTACTTTGGGTCGGTTGTAGTCATATTACACTTCTGCACTTCTTGTGCAGATTCTGGTATTTGTCCCAACGGTGTTTAGCGAAGGCTTGCTTGGGTCATATCTATTTAAGAGATTTGAGGTAGATCTGCATGGTATTCGCAATCCCTGAAGTCCCCTTCCTTATCTTGATTTACTATTTACATTATTTGAATAGTTGTATTTTATTTCACACTATATTTGTAGTATTCTAGTCGCTGATGTACTTGTGACTTCAGATTTTTGGGATTAGTATAAATTGCATTATTCATGGATTTATTACATGTATTTCAGTTGTTAATTATTAATAAACTGCCTTTAATTTGTTAAAATTTTATAATTAGTTAATGTTTGCTTGTGTGATGACCCAAAGGGTCATCTTATAAATTAAGACTCCATTCCAGGCTCATTAGCCTTAAAAAGACTAATTTTATTTATCTCGATTTGCGTGTGCAGTTCGGGCGTGAAACCAGAAAGCTTTCATGTGAAAATATGAAAAATAATAATTTTTTGGAATTTATAATTGGTTTTAGTTGACTTGGTTCAACATTTTTAGTGAACGGACCCGGATCCGTGTTCCAACGATCCCGGGAGGTCCGCAGTAAAATATGGGACTTGGACGTATGCGCAGAATTGGATTCTGAGGTCCCTAGCCTTAGAAATCAATTTTTGAAAGAAATTATTTTGCTAGATTTTTAAGGAAATAAAGAAATCAATTAATATTTGAACTCATTGGTTTCGGGACCGTATTTTGGTTCCAGATCCCGGAATAGGTTTGTTATGATATTTAAGTCCTATTTGTGAAATTTGGTGAGAATCGGAGTTGAGTTGACGTAATTCGGACGTTCGGTTGAGAAATAGTGAAATTGAAGTGTTATTGAGAAAAATCATGAGTTTTGAGGTTAAATTCATAGTTTTAGATTCTATTTTCATGATTTGATTGCACGAGCAAGTCTGTATGATGTTTTTAGAGTTGTGTGCACGTTTGGTTTAGAGACCTGAGGACTCGAGTGAGTTTTGGATAGGCTACAGGATGTTTTGAACATGTTAAAGTCCGTTGTATTGGTTGTTCTGGTGCACAGTCAATTTGTTATTCGTGTTCGCGTTCGCGTTACACCACTCGCGAACGCATAGAGTAGAATTTGTACTGGGGTCATTTTATGCTATGCGAACGCGTGGCCATGGACGAAAACGCGAAGCACTAGGGGGAGACCCTTCTCGAACACGACCAGGTCATCACGAACGCAGTGAGTTAAGTGGGCCTGGGGGAGGGGATCCCGTTTCTCCTATGCGAACGCGGCTAGGTCACCGCGAATGCGAAGGCAATTTGGGCCTGATCCTATGCGAACGCGACAGGCCCATCACGAACGCGATGAAGGTCAGTCCAGTTATATAAAATCAGATTTTAAAATAGGCAGAATCTCTTTCTTAATATTTTTCGAACTACAAAGACCTGGAGGCGATTTTCATCACACAAATTCATCCCCAAAGTGTTGGTAAACAATTCTAAACTCTTCTCTTTCAATTACCTAATGTTTTTCATCACGTTTGAGTCAAAAATTAAGAATTTTCATGGTAGAAATTGAGGGTTTGGGTAGAATTAGAAAATTTTGTAAAAATAGAATTTTGACCTCGAATTAGGGTTGGATTTCGAAATTAATTGCATATTCGGGCTCGGGGGTGAATGGCTAAACGGAATTTGGTCCGAACCTCGAATTTGGACCAAGTGGGCCCGGGGTCGGGTTTTAACTTCTTTTTTTAGAAAACTTAGGAAAACAATAATTTTTCAGTAAAGTTAGTTCCTTTAGCATAAATTAATGATATTAAACTAATTATGATTAGATTCGAGCGGGTTAGAGGCAAACTCGAAAGGAAAAGCGATAATTGAGCAATGAGTGGCCTGCGAATTTGAAGTAAGTGCTTAGTTTAACCTTGACTTGAGGGAATAGGAATGCCCAACTTAATTGCTATGTGAAATTACATGTGTGTGGTGTATAGGTGAGGTGACGAGTATCTATGCACCCCCAAATTATCTGCTTACCATGACCCCTTTCCATGTTTCCAATTATTTGCTTTCGGGCTTAATTGTTTCATGATCATTGATGTTTATATGTCGATTTGGATTCGTTAACTTATTGTTAAGTATTGTTTCAAGTATTTTGGAAGTGTTGGTTTTTCTATTGGTTTTGTTATGTTACATAAGGATTGAGCTGGATGTCAGTGTTATGATATGTATATAATTTCCGGTTGGTTTCGTTGTGAAATGATAATTGATGAAGTTTATGAGTTTTACAACTTCTGTTTACAATTGTTGATACAAAAATATTGTCTTGTGAAAGTTTTTGTAAATAAACTGATAGGATATGTCTGGTGGGAGCGGGTTGCACGCCGCAACAAGGAGTGATAAGGGTGGACAGGTGGGATCGGGTTGCACGCTGCAACAGGATAAATAAGGGTGATATATATATAGGGAGGAGCAATAAGGGTAGACAGGTAGGAGCGGGTTGCGCGCCGCAACAAGAAGCGATAAGGGAGAATAGTTATGTTTTACTGACTTTCAAAAATAAGGATTTGGAAAGCTCCGATTTTATTAAAAAGATTTTCATACTCTGATTTTTAGTGTGATTTAAATCGAAACTTGGAATTTTGAGGAGTTGATTATAGCTGATATCTGAAAAGAGTTATCCGAGTTGTTTTATTTATTGTTGCAAGTAACTGGTTATTTAGTTTATATTATTATTTCTTTCGTACTTTATTATATATTGTCCAAAGGTTATATTGTTAATGCCTCGTCGTAGCCTCGTCACTGCTTCGTCGAAGTTAGGCTCGGCACTTACTAAGTACATGGGATCATTTGTACTGATACTACACTCTGCATTATTTTGTGCAGATCCAGGTACCGGCCAGAGCTAGGGGATTTTATTAGCTGACATCATCATTCGGAGACACGAGGTAGATCTGCTAGCGTCCGCAGATTCATGGAGTCTTCTCTTTACTTTATAGATGTTGTTTTATTTCTTTCAAAACAGCGATATATTCTTTCAAACCATTATTTGTAGTATTCTTAGTAGTTCGTGAATTGTGACACCAGACCATGGGTAGTTATATAGTTAGTTTTAGTTCATGGTTCTTTTCATCATATCGAATAATATTCCTGATTACAATTATTGGAAATTATTAGCTTTAGTTATATCAAATTGTCTTAGTGTGTTTAAGTAAATATTCAAAGGAAAATGGCTAATCAAGTTCTAACATTAGCTTGCCCAGCAAGTGTGGTGTTAGGTGCCATCACGATCCCGTGGGTTGGGAATTTGGGTCGGGACAAGCTGGTATCAGAGCATTAGGTTGCATAGGTCTCACAATTCCCTGAGAATCGTTTTGTGGATTTGGTTTGGTATGTTATTCTTATATTGCCCACTGAGAGGGAAAGGGTTAGGAGATTTATTGAGGGCCTTTCCCAACCCATAAGGTTGCAGATGGATAAGGAGACAGGGACTGAGATTTCATTTTAGAATACTGCCAATGTGGCCAGGAGAGTTGAGACGGTTCTCGGGATGGGAGGTCAGGGGTAAGACAAGAAACCTCGCTATTCCGGTAGATTCAACGGTGCCTCGTCTGGAGGCGGAGACACTCAGGGTATAGGACATTCTTCCAGGCCATTTAATTTAGCAATTCAGACGTCCCATGGTGCCTCAGGTGGTCGTGGCTCTTACTTGCCTTATCTTGATCAGTCAGCCCCTATCAGAGCACCTTCTCTTCAGAGTTATTATCGTGGTCAGCCGGTTCATCAGGGTCAACCTCAGTATCAGGATGGGTGTTATGAGTGTGGTGAGTATGGTCACATTCGGAGATCTTGTCCAAATTTTTTGGGTAATCAACCTCAGTACATGAATTCTCGTGTTATAGTTCCGACACAAGCTGCAACACCACCTGCCCAGCCAGCCAGGGGTAGGGATCAGGTAGTTAGAGGTAGAGGTCAGAATGCTAGAAGTAGAGGTCAACCTGCTAGAGGTGGAGGCCAGCCCACTAGAGGTGGAGGTCCACCTATCATAGGTCTTCCCAAAGACGTGGTCCAGGGTGGTGGGGCCCAACCCCGATTATATGCATTTCCAGCCAGGCTTGAGGCGGAGTCCTCTGATGTCGTTATCACAGGTACCATTTCAGTTTGCAATAGAGATGCTTCAGTTTTGTTTGATCCGGGGTCTGCTTCTTCTTATGTGTCATCATATTTTGCCTCGTATTTAGTTGTGCCCTGTGATTCCTTGTGTCCTTGTTTATGTGTCTACGCTGGTGGGGGATGATATTGTGGTAGATCGTGTGTATCGTTCGTGCGTAGTCATTATTGAAGGTCTTGAAACTAATATAGACTTTTTGCTTCTTGACATGGTCAATTTTGATGTCATATTGGGAATGAATTGGTTGTCACCTTATTATGCCACCTTGGACTACCACGCCAAGACAGTTACTTTAGCATTGCTGAGATTGCCTCGATTCGAATAGAAAAGGACTCCTGGTCATTCTCCCAGTAGAGTGATTTCTTATGCCAAGGCTCGTCTCATGGTTGAGAAGGGATGTTTGGCTTATTTGGCTCATATCCGTGATTCTGATGTCGAGGCTTCTTCAATAGAATCAATGTCTATTGTTCGGGAGTTTCCCGAAGTGTTTCCTGAAGATCTGTCGGGGATGCCACCCGACATGGATGTCGATTTTTGTATTCATGTTTCTCCAGGAACTCATCCCATTTCTATTCCTCCATACCGAATGGACCCACCAAAGTTGAAAAAATTGAAAGAACATTTACAAGACCTGCTTGATAAAGGTTTCATCAGGCCTAGTGTCTCGCTTTGGGGTGCATCGGTTTTGTTCGTAAAGAAGAAGGATGGATCGATGAGAATGTGTATAGATTACCGGCAGTTGAATAAAGTTACTATCAAAAATAAGTATACATTACCGAGAATTGATGATTTATTTGATCAGCTTAAGGGTGCTAGTGTGTTTTTGAAAATTGATCTGAGATCGGGCTACCATCAGTTGAAGATTAGGGCGTCCGATGATCCTAAAACATCCTTTCGGACTAGGTATGGGCACTATGAATTTTTGGTGATGTCTTTTGGCTTGACTAATGCCCCAACAACCTTTATGGATGTGATGAATCGAGTTTTCAAGCCTTATCTGGATTCCTTCATAATTGTGTTCATTGACGATATTCTTATATGCTCCCACAGTCGGGAGGAGCATGAACAACACCTCTGTATAGCAACTTTGAGGGATAATCAATTGTATGCAAAATTTTCAAAGTGTGAATTCTGGTTAGATTCAGTAGCTTTCTTGGGTCACGTCGTATCAGTAGAGGGTATTCAGGTAGATCCTAAGAAGGTAGAGGCAGTCAAGAGCTGGCCTAAACCCACTTCAACCACGAAAACAGGAACTTCTTGGGTTTGGCGGGTTATTACCGTCGGTTTGTAGAGGGGTTTTCGTCTATAGCATCCCCGATGACGAGATTGAATTAGAAAGGTGCCCCATTCAAATGGTTGGACGAGGGTGAGGCAAGCTTTCAAAAGCGCAAGATAGCTTTGACTTCAGCACCGGCATTGGTGTTACCATCAGGTTCAGGACCTTTCACGATATAGTATGATGTTTCCTGTGTTGGGTTGGGAGCAGTATTGACGCAAGAGGGCAGGGTGATAGCATATGCATCTCGGCAGTTAAAGATTCATGAGAAGAATTATCCTGTTAGAGTTGGCAGCCATTGTTCACGCGTTGAAGATTTGGAGGCACTATCTTTATGGTGTGCCATGTGAGGTTTACACGGATCATCGTAGCCTTCAGTACTTGTTCAAGCAAAAGGATCTTAATTTGAGACAGAGGAGATGGTTAGAGTTATTGAAATACTATGACATCACTATATTGTATCATCCGGGAGAGGCCAATGTGGTGGCCGATGCATTGAGTAGAAAGGCAGTAAGTATGGGCAACCTTGTATTTATTCCAGTCGGTGAGAGACCGTTAGCTTCAGACATTCAAACTTTGGCTAATCAGTTCGTGAGGATCGATATTTCGCCTAGTCATGTTCTAGCTTTTACAGTTGCTCGGTCTTCCTTATTCGAGCATATTAGAGATCGGCAGGATGATGACCCGCGCTTGATGGTCCTTAGGGACACCGTTCAACATGGTGGTGCCAATAAGTTTACAGTTGGAGATGATGGTGTTTTGAGGATGCAGGGTCGTATATGTGTGCCGAATGTTGATGGCCTTCATGAGTTGATTCTTGAAGAAGCTCACAACTCTAAGTATTATATTCACCCGGGTGCTGCCAAGATGTACCAGGACTTGTGACAGCACTACTGGTGGCGAAGGATGAAAAAAGATATTGTTGCTTATGTGGCTTGTTGTTTGAATTGCCAACAGGTGAACTATGAGCATCAGAGACCTAGTGGTTTACTTCAGCAGATAGAGATTCCTGAGTGGAAGTGAGCGTATCACTATGGACTTTGTTGTTGGACTCCCACGGACTCAGAGGAGGTTCGACGCTGTTTGGGTTATTATGGATAGGTTTACTAAATCAGCACATTTCATTCTAGTGGCAAGTACTTACACTTCGGAGCGGTTGGCAGAGATATATGTTCGAGAGATTGTTCTCCTTCATGGTGTGCCTGTGTCTATCATTTCTGATCGAGGTACACAGTTTACCTCGCACTTCTGGAGAGCAGTTCAGCATGAGTAGGATACCGGAGTTGAGTTGAGTCCTCAAACGGATGGGCAGTCCGAGCGTACTATTCAGATTCTAGAGGATATGCTTCGCGCTTGTGTTATTGACTTTGGAGGTTCTTGGGATCAATTCTTGCCGTTAGCGGAGTTTGCCTACAATAATAGTTACCAGTCGAGAATTTAGATGACTCCCTATGAGGCATTATATGGTAGACGGTGTAGATCGCCAGTTGAGTGGTTTGAGCCGGGAAAGGCTCGGTTATTGGGTATTGACTTGGTTCAGGAGGCCTTAGATAAGGTCAAGATTATACAGGATCGACTTCGTCCAGCTCAGTCTAGGCAAAAGAGTTATGTCGATCAAAAGGTTCAGGATGTGGCATTCATGGTTGGAGAGAGGGTATTACTTCGGGTATCGCCCATGAAGGGTGTCATGAGATTTGGGAAGAAGGGCAAGTTGAGCCCTAGGTATATCGGACCATTTGAGATTCTTGATAGAGTGGGGGAGGTAGCTTATAGATTTGTGTTGCCTCCAGGGTTATCCTCTGTTCACCCGGTATTTCATGTATCTATGCTCCGGAAATATCATGGTGACCCGTCCCACGTGTTAGATTTCAGCTCTGTCCAATTGAACAAAGATTTGACTTATGAGGAAGATCCAGTAGCCATTCTAGACCGGCAGGTTCGTCAGTTGAGATCAAAGAGTTATCCTTCAGTTCAACTACAGTGGAGGGGTTAGCCTGTTGAAGTAGCTACTTGGGATCCGAGTCGGACATGCAAAGTAGATATCCCCACTTGTTTGCCAGTTCAGATAATTTTCTATGTCTGTTCGAGGACGAACGTTTGTTTTAGAGGTGGAGATTGTGATGATCCAAAGGGTCATCTTATAAATTAAGACTCCATTCCAGGCTCATTATCCTTAAAAAGACTAATTTTGTTCACCTCGATTTGCGTGCGCAGTTCGGGCATGAAACCGGAAAGCTTTTAAGTGAAAATATGAAAAATAATATTTTTTTAGAATTTAAAAGTTGGTTTTAGTTGACTTGGTTCGAACGGACCCGGATCTGTGTTCCGATGATCTCGGGAGGTTCGCAACTTGGGCGTATGTCCGGAATTGAATTCTGAGGTCCCTAGCCATAGAAATCAATTTGTGAAAGAAATTATTTTGCTGGATTTTTAAGGAAATAAAGAAATGAATTAATGTTTGAACTCATTGGTATCAGGCCCGTATTTTGGTTCCGGAGCCCCATACAAGTTTGTTATGATATTTAAGTCCTATCTGTGAAATTTGGTGAGAATTGGAGTTGAGTTGACGTGATTCAAACGCCCGGTTGAGAAATAGTGAAATTGAAGTGTTCTTGAGAAAAATCATGAGTTTTGAGGTTAAATTCATAGTTTTAGATGCTAATTTCATGATTTGATCGCACGAGACAAGTCTGTATGATATTTTTAGACTTGCGTGCATGTTTGGTTTAGAGCACCGAGGGCTCGGGTGAGTTTTGGATAGGCTACGGGATATTTTGAACGTGTTAAAGTCTGTTGTAATTGTTGTTCTGGTGCACAGTCAATTTGTTCTTTGCGTTCGTGTTATTCCATTCGCGAACGCGTATAGCCATAGAGTAAAATTTGCACTGGGTTCATTTTGTGCTACACGAACGTGTGGCTCTGGACGCGAACGCGAAGCACTGGAGGGAGATCCTTCGCGAATGCGACCAGGCCATCCCGAACGCAGTGAGTTAAGTGGGCCTAGGAGAGGGGAGCACATTTCTCCTATGCAAAAGTAGCTAGGTCACCGCGAACGCGAAGGCCATTTGGGCCTGACCCTACGTGAATGCGAAAGACCCATCGCGAATGCGATGAAGGCCTGTCCAGTCATATAAAATCAGATTTTAAAACGGGCAGAACCTCTTTCTTCATATTTTTTGAACTACAAAGACCTGGAGGCGATTTTCTTCACACAAATTCATCCCCAAAGAGTTGGTAAACAATTCTAAACTCTTATCTTTCAATTACCTAATGTTTTTCATCACTTTTCAGTCAAAAATAAGGAATTTTCATGGTAGAAATTGAGGGTTTGGGTAGAATTAGGAAATTTTGTAAAAATGGAATTTTGACCTCGAATTGGGGTCGGATTTCAAAATTAATTGCATGTTCAGGCTCGGGGGTGAATGGCTAAATGGAATTTGGTCTGAACCTCGAGTTTGGACCAAGCAGGCCCGGGGTCGGGTTTTAACTTTTTTTTTAGAAAACTTAGGAAAATAATGATTTTTCAGTAAATTTAGTTCCTTTAGCATAAATTAATGATATTAAACTAATTATGATTAAATTCGAGCGGGTTAGAGGCAAATTTGAAAGGAAAAGCGGTAATTGAGCAGTGAGTGGCCTGCGAATTTGAGGTAAGTGCTTGGTTTAACCTTGAATTGAGGGAATAGGAATGCCCAACTTAATTGCTATGTGAAATTATATGTGTGTGGTGTATAGGCGAAGTGACGAGTATCTATGCACCCCCAAATTATCTGCTGAACATGACCCCTTTCCCCGGTTCCAATTATATGCTTTCGGGCTTAATTGTTTCATGATCATTGATGTTTATATGTCGATTTGGATTCGTTAACTTATTGTTAATTATTGTTTCAAGTATTTTGGAAGCGTTGGATGTTCTCTTGGTTTTTTTATGTTACATAAGGATTGATTTGGATGTCAGTGTTACGATATGTATATAATTTCCGGTTGGTTTCGTTGTGAAATGATAATTGATGAAGTTTATGAGTTTTACAGCTTCTGTTTACAATTGTTGATACAAAAATATTGTGAAAGGCTTAGCCTGAATTGTGAAACTTTTCGTAAATAAACTGATAGGATATGTCTGGTAGGAGCGGGTTGCACGCCGGAACAAGGAGTGATAAGGGTGGACAGGTAGGATCGGGTTGCACGTCGTAATAGGAGAAATAAGGGTGATATATATATATATATATATATATATAGGGAGGATCAATAAGGGTGGATATGTGGGAGTGGGTTGCGCGCCGCAACAAGGAGCGATAAGGGAGAATAATTATGTTTTACTGATTTTCAAAAATAAGGATTTGGAAAACTCCGATTTTATTAAAAAGGTTTTCATACTTTGATTTTTACTGTGATTTAAATCGTAACTTGGAAATTTTGAGGAGTTGATTATAGTTGATATTTGAAAAGAGTTATCCAAGTTGTTTTATTTATTGTTGCAAGTTACTGGTTATTTAATTACGGGTTGCACGTCGTAATAGGAGAAATAAGGGTGATATATATATATATAGGGAGGATCAATAAGGGTTGATATGTGGGAGTGGGTTGCGCGCTGCAACAATGAGCGATAAGGGAGAATAATTATATTTTACTGATTTTCAAAAATAAGGATTTGGAAAACTCCGATTTTATTAAAAAGGTTTTCATACTTTGATTTTTACTGTGATTTAAATCGTAACTTGGAAATTTTGAGGAGTTGATTATAGTTGATATTTGAAAAGAGTTATCCAAGTTGTTTTATTTATTGTTGCAAGTTACTGGTTATTTAATTACGGGTTGCACGTCGTAATAGGAGAAATAAGGGTGATATATATATATATAGGGAGGATCAATAAGGGTTGATATGTGGGAGTGGGTTGCGCGCTGCAACAATGAGCGATAAGGGAGAATAATTATATTTTACTGATTTTCAAAAATAAGGATTTGGAAAACTCCGATTTTATTAAAAAGGTTTTCATACTTTGATTTTTACTGTGATTTAAATCGTAACTTGGAAATTTTGAGGAGTTGATTATAGTTGATATTTGAAAAGAGTTATCCAAGTTGTTTTATTTACGGTTGCAAGTTACTGGCTATTTAGTTTATTATTATTATTATTTCTTTCTTGATTTATTATATATTGTCCACAAGTTATATTGTTAATGCCCCACCGTAGCCTCGTCACTACTACGTCGAGGTTAGGCTCGGCCATACTTAGTACATGGGGTCGGTTGTACTGATACTACACTCTGCACTCTTTTGTGCAGATCCAGGTACCGGCTAGAGTTAGGGAATTTTAGTAGCTGACATCATCGTTCGGAGGCACGAGGTAGATCTGTTTGCGTCTGCAGATTCCTGGAGTCTTCTCTTTACTTTATAGATGCTGTTTTATTTCTTTCAAAATAGAGATATTCTTTCAGACCATTATTTGTAGTATTCTTAGTAGTTCGTGAATTGTGACACCAGACCCTGGCTAGTTATATAGTTAGTTTTAGTTCGTGGTTCGTTTCTCCATATCGAATATTATTCCTGATTACAATTATTGGAATTATTAGATTTAGTTATTTCAAATTGTCTCAGTGTGTTTAAGTAAATATTCAAAGGAAAATGGCTAATCAAGTTCTAACATTGGCTTGCCTAGCAAGTGTGGTGTTAGGCGTCATCATGATCCCGTGGGTTGGGAATTTGGGTCGTGATAGCTTGCCTAGCAAGTGGATTTTTTATGCCATTACATCCCCATGGTTGGGATTTCGAGTCGTGGCAGTATATGAACTATTTAGGATGATTGGACACAGTTCCAAGGCGCTCAGGTGAGTTTCTATACGTTTGGGGCAATTTTGGAAGAAGGCAGAATAGCCTAGCAGGCCCTTATACTTATAGAGGTTTTTCATCCCGGTCCCTATACTTTGTGAAATTTCATCTAGACATTTCGAGTTGTTAAAACACTATTCTAAACCCCTTTGACTCTGGTGTTGCTTAATCGCGCTAATATTAATATTCACATCAGATAGAATATGCACATCATTTTTTTTATTTTTTTTAAAAAATGCACCATTTTCACCGTCTTCATCCTCCATTACCATTGTAATAAGTTGAGTCACCTTCCCATTAAAATATGACTAACGAACAACCACAAGAGAGATACTAGCAGATTTGTGAATAACCACCACAATTTTTCAAGGGATTGAAAGTGGAAGAGGAAATAATTGCAGTTGCAGTCACTTCAAAACCCAATAATATTCACAAAAAAAGCAATTGATTTGTGCACCCTACACGCCATTCGGATCCAGGCACTCCGTGAATTTTTTCCTCATTTGTGCTCTTTATATCCACGCTCTTTTTGGTGTTCTTTCCCAATTTGACTTGAACTGCTAGGATTTGTTTTTTTAATATTCTATTACAACAAGGTGATGCAAGGAAAAATTGTGGTGTTCATCGGTGGTCTCCATCGCCGGTGATGATTCAACCTTTTCCATTGTGTTCTTTGCAATCGATGGTTCAAAGATTTCAACGATGAGTTTTCGACAGATTCCAATTAAATTTCTAATCTTCTCGATGATTCTTTGGACGAAGTTTCTGTTGAGAACTTATGATTATTCTAATAATTTTGCCTAATAAAATTTTGATGATTTTCTATCTTTAATTATGATGAAAAGAAGAAGCTATGGCAATGGCAGCAATATAGAACTAGGTTCTTCGCTGGTCTTTTTCTTTTTTTAAAAAAAAATCTTTTTCTTTTATTTTAGTCATTTTCTGTTTAGTATTCACGCTTTTGTTTTGCCTGGACCAAGAACTTTATCCACCTCAGCCTTATCTACGCCACATAAGCTAGGTCAACGACCCGACTGGTCATTTTACTTTCTAAATCTATGTTTCTCTATTTAAGACTTCTCGTATGTGCTTTTCCTATTTTCTGACTTGCGGGGATAGTTGTTTTGGTTTTGGAAGGGTTCGGGTGAATACAGAACACTTAGTTCTATAATAGTGGTCAAAGGTGGAAAATTTTGAATTGAGTCAACAGTTTGAGTAAAAAAATCTCGGGAACGGGATTTGAAGGTTCCAATAGGTTCGTATGATGTTTTGGAATTGGACGTATGTTCGGATTGAGTTTCGGGTGGACTGGGGGCGTTTCAGCACTTATTAATGGAAGTTGACATCTTGAAAGTTTTAGAGTTTTTCAAGTCTGATTTGGAGTAGGCTTCGGTGTTCTCAATGTCCGTTTGAGATTTCGAGCCTTGAAATAGGTTCGTATAGTAATTTCTGACTTATGCGTAAAATTTGGCGTCATTCCGAGTTGTCTAAATATGATTTCTCACGTTCGGAGTTGGTTAGAAGAAGTTTGAAGTTTAGAAGTTGATTACTTGGATTTTGAGGTGTGATTCTTGGTTTCGATGTTATTTTATGTGTTCCGAAACTTCGAGTAGGTTCAGATTATGTCTATGGACTTGTTGGAATAATTAGACGGGGTCCCGGGTGGCTTGGGTGAGTTTCAGACCACCCGAAGCAAGGTAGAAGTTGATAGATTTTCTGATTCATGTTTTTTTCTTCGCGAAAACAGTGGGAATCACACATTCGCGATAAAGGATTTTGGGCTGGGGCATTTTTGTGCTTCGCGTTTGCGATCTGGGGGTCGCGTTCAAAGAGCATTGGGGTTAGTGGCCTATGCGTTCGCATTCTTGGAATCGCGTTTGACCTTTGTGTTTGCGAAGGTTCATCTGCGTCACATATGATAGGACAGGTTAGGCATCATGTTCGCGGAACCTTGGTCCCGTGCGCAATGAGGATTTTTTGGGCAATTCAGATTTGCCTTCGCGATCTCGTGGAGGCTTCCGCGATTGCGAATAAGGAATGCCTGGACGATTTTGGAGCTATTTGGAGTGGAGTTTTCTTCAAGCATTATAAGATGAGTGATTTATACCTAATGTGATTTAAAAACATGGATTATGGATAGGTTTTAGCGTAGAAATTAGTAGAATTATGAGATTTTTTTGAAAACCTAGGGTTTAGTAAAAATGAGATTTGACTACGAAATTGACTATGGAATTGGGTATAGGTTATATATTTGAGCTAGTAAGGTCATGGGTAACATTTATCTTTGAAAATTTCAGAATCCGGGTACGTGAGCCCGATATTGACTTTTATGAACTTTTCAAGTTGGGTTGGAAAATTACACTAAGAGTTAAATTATGAACTCTTGAGCATATATTGATTGATGTATACGTAATTTGATTAGTTTCGGATTTCTCAATGTTGTTTTGAGGCGACTAGTGAGTTTTGGAAGCCGAGTAGAGGGCTTCGACGTCCTATGCCTAATTTGGTAAGAGGAAAATTATCCTTGTAGGTATTTTAATTGTTATGTGCTACTTGTTATGGGGGCTACGTACGTACAAGTTGACGAGAGTCCATGTGCAGCTAAAAATTATGTTTATGTGTGGGTAGACTTAGAACATTACCATGCCTTATTTGTACTACTTGAACTAAACTTGTTAGTTTAATTATTAAAATTTAAATATGAGACTGGATTAGAACTTTATGTTGGACCGAGCCCCTTTACCTTGAGTTTTAGCGAGATACTTGATTGTCGGTAAAAAAAGAATCATATTTTCCTTATATTGCTATCCTTGTGTTGTGTTAAGTGACTCGTAGTTCAGAAACATGTGGATCAGGCCATACGCCTTGGCAATGCTATGAAATAGCATTATAGATCGGGTCATACGACCTCGTCTATTTGAGATGCATCAAAATGGATCAGTTCGTATGACCTCGGTAGTGTACACTATTATTATGGATCGGACTGTACGACCTCGACAGAATTCGTATGTAATATTTGATAGGAGTAAGAATTCACATGAGATTTCGTTCTTGACTTGAGACTTGATATCTACCTAATTTTTCTTGTTCATTTGTGATAGCAAATAGCACTTGAGGATTTCATATTTTTATTACGTTGGAGGATCATGTTAGTTATAGTTACTTCTTTCATCGCTACTTGTTATATTTCATGCTTGTCTATTTTCATGTATTTTAATTATCGGACCACTAGTAAGTGTCGATGTCGACCCCTCGTTACTACTTCTTCGAGGTTAGACTAGATACTAATTGGGTACGTATTGATTTACGTACTCATACTAAACTTCTACACTAATTATGCAGGTGCTAAGGCAGGTACTTTAGGCGGTCATTCAGGCGCGCATACGCACTATCCAAAGACTTAGTGGTGGAGTTGCTCTTCATGCTCCGATCTGCAGCACCGAGATTATCCTTCTTGTTATAATTACTCTTTCTGTCTATTTTATTTCAGACAGTAGCTATAGTGATTTGTATATTCTACTATACTATTTGTGCACTTGTAACACCGAATTTTGGGAGTTTCTAGTTGATGATTATGATTGTACCTAATATTATCATCATTTAGTTTTATATTTCATTCATACTTTATGGATTATTAAGAACGTAAGTATGTCTCCATGGTTTTTACACTTACTTTTATTTACTTAATAAAATCCATGATTTCAAAGATCTAAGAGTGAATAAAGTAAGTTGATGGTTCACCGTTGGCTAGCCTAATGGCGTTGGCCGCCATCACGGCTTATGATGGGAATTGGGCCGTAACAGTAGCATTATTTGACCTCGTTGAGTTATATTTAGCTAAGTTTTGAGAATTTGGAAGCCGCGAATATAGGAAGAGACATTTTTTTAAGGTTGAAGCATACTCCAAATATAGTAAGTAACTTGGCTAACTTTTATTTGAGAGAATTTCCATAGTGTGCAAATTACTACGTGTTTGAGGGCAATGTATATGCAGGTGACAAGCGTATAGCAGGCCCTAAGGTTATACCATACTTGGGGTGGAATTTAGGTCTCTTTGTTCTGTGTTTTGAGTTATACCATACTTGTACTTCAATTATGCTAGATACTATATTTAAGCTTTTGATGCTTTATTCTGATATGAAGGGCTATTAGGTATGTTGAATTATATGTTGTACCCCTAATTATACTTGTACGCATGCATATATTTTTACATGGTGATATTCTCTGTGTATTATACATGTTTATATCATGTCATATACATACATCCTTGCATATGGTACTCTGTTATGGACTAAGGTTGGCACAAGAGGATATTGCATGCAGATATTATAACTTGTGCACCGATGATATATTTTATGCGGCTTGATGAGATATTAATATATAATGAGCTATGAAGCTCGGCGCATGAATTTGAATCCATCCCTCCGAAGTCATGTGATCATCCATGTGACCTTAGGCCATGTGTGTGCATTGACACTGAAAGTGTCGGGCACTAGGATTGTTGGTTATTATAAAGTTTGGATTTTTATCATGCATGGACCATGTAGACTCATGATCATCTATATATGTTGATATTATGCTTTACTTGCATTCTTGATCAATTTACTTAGAAAGCATGCATGACAGTTGATTCTTGGTTTTGTGCCTTATTATTTGAATTCTTAATTTTCTTCATTGTTCCTTCATTTATAGTGCCATGTTATGAGTTTATCAGGTCTTGGAACTGTATTTATTTTGTCTTAAATCTCGCCACTACTATTTTAGCGCGGTTAAATTTGACATTTACTGGATACATATTTTATTTATACTCATACTACACGTATCCGTATTTTTGTGTGGTATTGGACCTAGCGACGTTCAGAAAGGCGCTTAGCAGATTATTGAAGACTTCGTGGTGAGTTGCTGCTTTTGATTCACAACTAATGGAGTCCCCTTCTTATCCATTCTAATGTTATTTCTATTCAAATAGTGTGTTTATGTTCAAGACTCTGTTGTATTCAATTTAGTTGCTCATGACTTTGTACTATCGGATTTTGAGAGTTAGTTGTTGTATTTTTAGCATTGGATGTTGTTGATTTGAGACTTATTTATGTTATCTATATTATAACAACAGATTATCCTTTATTATATTATTTTGGCTAATGTTTAAATGTTGACTTAGCTAGCGGGTTATGTTATGTGCAATACGACTGCAGTGGCATTTAGGATCGTGAAAATAATTAAATAAATTTATTTATCAAAGAAAAAATATGTACTAAGTATACCGAAAAACAAAAAAAAAACAAAAAAAATAAGTTGGGCAAACCCAGCTTTCAAGCATCTAATATCTCCTACCTCTCCCACCACCCCCTATTACATCATAGCAGAAAAACTAGGGATAAAAGTTCAACTGTTTCATGTGTCCAACAATTTTGCTACTATAATTACCTCTACAGTGAATATTCTAGACTATCATCTTGCAAATCATCTTTTATTTTATTATTTGTGATATTGTTTATGAACGTTTAGTTACAAATATGGTAACGCGTCCAAACCTCCAAAGTTGATGATATTGAAAGAATTCTAAAAAGGAAACGAGGAGATTACATTGTGGTGTTATACAAAATTCTTTTTTACTTACGTAACTTATCTATTTATTTGAAGAAAAAAAATTCAAAATAGTAAAAGAACTAAGGCAACCAAGAATCATAAATCAAAGTTAAATACTTATTTGAACAAATTTCATAAGCATTGTATAAGAATATTTTAATTGAAATTAAAAAAATTAGAATGTGAACTTAAAGATATAAATATTTATTTTTTAAAGAAAATAATTTGAACTTGAACTTAAAGATAAAATATTACTTCGAATATAAAGAGAAATACTTAAGTTGAGATTAAAGAAAAAGTTCATTTTCCAGAAATTGCAATTAGTATTATTATGACAAAATAGTAAAATAAATTATTTGTTTATATTTGGATATTCAAAATTATAATTTAGTTTTAAATATGACACTCTCTCAATTATTTGTAAATTTCAAAATCAAAAAAATTAATTATAATATTACAATAGAAAAATTGTATAAAGTATGGAATAGAGATAATATGAGTATATTTATACTTTGAATTAGTTTAGGAAATAAAATAAACTAAGTAAATAATACACAAATATATTATTGATAAGTTTAAAAATTGAAGAATTTTAAGTAATAGAATTTTAAGAAGTAAGAATTATTTATGTTGTACTAAAAGGAGTAGTGGACAATAATATTAAGTAGCATTCGAGCTTCATGCATTTTAATGTTCAATTCGTGTTTCTAGATGTTATTTTGGTATTTTTGATCGCACGAGTAAGTTCGTATAATTTTCTTAGACTTGCGTACATGTTTGGTTTTGAACCCGAGGGGATCAAATGAGTTTCGTATGGGCTACGGATCATTTTGAACATGTTAGGCTGTTATTTCTGATGTATGGTGTGTTCTGCTTCGTGATCACGAAGGGGAAGTTAGGGCTGGGGCTGGTTTGTTAATCGCGAATGCGAGGAACCGGTAGCGAATGTGAAGCGAAGGGCTTATCCTTCGCGAACGCGGTGAGCCTCTCCCGAACGCGATTCATTGGGGTGACCTGGGGGATGGCAGGTGGTAACTCTTCGCGAACGCGGACCCTTGTTCACGAACGCGAAGGCAGGCGGGAAATTAAGCCTTCACGAAGGCGAAGAGTATCTCGCGATCGCGAAGGCCATTTGGCAGTTTCTCTTCGCGAATGCGTCAGGTGCATCGCGAACGCGATAAACACCTGACGCTCATGTATTAAAATAGCTGAAAGTCGGGGTTTAAGCCATTTTTCACCATTTTGAAGTTAGAGCTCGGCCTAGAGGCGATTTTGAAGAGGCTTTTCATTCCTACTTCATGGTTAAGAAATTTTAACTAGTTTTTTTTATATTTCCATAAACACCCATTAATTTTAACCTCTAATCTAGAATTTTCTATGGTAGAAATTAGGGATTTGGATAAAATTTTGGGATTTTATAAAATTGATATTTAGACCTCAAATTGAGGTCAAATTTCGAAACAAATCACAGACCAAGCTCGGGCGTGAATTGGCAATCGAGTTTTGATCCGAATCTCGAATTTTGACCAAGCGGGCTTGAGGTTAACTTTTGTTGATTTTTTCAATTTCATCAAAGATCTAATCTTTTTTACTCGTAGGTGGTTTCTAAAGCTTGTTTTTAATTATTTGAACTATATTTAGCTATATTTGATTGGTTTGGAGGCTAATTCTAAAGGAAAGGTCATGGTTGAGTATTGATTTGATTGCGGAAAGAGGTAAGTGTTGTGTCTAGCCTTGACTTGAGGGAATTAAGAGTTGTTGAACTATTTGTTATGTGAATTACATGGGGAAAAGACGTATATACAAGGTGACGAGTATATATGCACTGTCATGGGATTTAGCATGCGGGATTGGGCTATTTATTTTCATGTCTTTATTTATTCCATGTTACTTCTTGTTATAAGCTTTCACGGTTACTTACTTACTTGGCATGTATGTTATACTTGTTAATTGTCATTTAATTATTACCTGCTTTAATTTGTTGGTCTCTCACTCGATTTTACTCATTTTCTCCCTGTTTCTGCTTGCCTTAATTGTATATTCTATGTCACATGTTTTACCTACTTTTATTATTCTTATATTATTTTATGCACTCTATTACGTTGTTTTCATTTATGTGTGCCGTTTAGCTTTTCCCTACTAATGAATTGGTAAAGTTTGAGATTTTAAGATGTTGGATATTTTCTGTTTATTCTGTGGTTCTTTAATGATCCGTATATTTCACCTTCTTTGTGTTGATATTTTGTAAATATTGTTGTTAAATTGTTTATGTTAATGATTTAAAATTGTTGGGGATCGGGTTGCACGCCGCAATAGTATTAAAGTGATATGTTATGATATGAAGGAATAAGGACGAAAAGTGATATGAGATGATGATATGGTGGGATCAGGTTGTGCGCCGGAATGGATTTTATGTGTTATAAGTTGTTTGTGACCGTAAAGATAGTTCACGGTGTTGAAATATGAGATTTGAGATTCTATTGTCGTGGGGCCCTTTTTGGTAGTTGACTTATGGGTCCGATTATTGGACTCTACTGTTTTATTCTACTCTTGTTAATGTTATTATTGTTTCGTACAGATTTATTGTGAGAAATATCTTGTCATAGCTTCGTCACTACTTCGTCGAGGTTAGGCTTGGCACTTACAGAGTATATGGGATTGGTTGTACTGATGCTACACTTATGTACGTCTTGTGTAGATACCGATGTTGGTCCCAGCGGCGTTGCGAGACTCCTCGGATTCAACTGCTTTTGGTCTGGGATATGTTTAGATCACGTCATTTGGTATTTTATAAACCTATTTCAGACTATTACAGTTTATTATTATAAATGTTTTGATTTTAATTGTTAAAACTGGTTAAGTAACTTAGCTAACGTTGGCTTGCCTAGCAAGTGAAATGTTAGGCGTCATCACGGTTCCATGGGGGGGATTTCAGGTTGTGAAAACTTTGAACTTATTATTTATACCCGTTTAAATAAATTTTATTACTAATATGTAGAGACACATTACACGCCAATAATCTTAACCCTAATTAATTCTTGTAGAAAACATTAACTAGAAAAAGTACATAAATCAAAAATGGTTAATATAACGACCCGACCGGTTGTTTTGAGATCTAGCATCCCATTCGATGGTTTAAGATATTGAGTAGCTTCATATGATGTATTGTGACTTGCGTGTATGGCCGGTTTCGATTTTCGTTCAATTCGGTATCGAATTTGGAAGAATGATTTTTGTTTTAGAAGCTTAGATGGTAAGAGTTGACCGAAGTTTTACTTTTGTATAGATGATTCTGAAATGGTGTTTTGATGATTCTAATAGCTTCATATGGTGATTTTGAATTTAGGAATATGTCCGGATGTGGATGTGGAGGCCCCTAGGTTAATTTGATGCTTTTTGGCGAAATTCGAAAAGTTGAAGGTTTGGAAGGTTGAGAGGTTTGACCAGGAGTTGACTTTATTATTATCGCGCTCGGATTGTTATTCTGGGAGTTGGAATAGGTCTGTTGTCTCATTTAGGACTTGCATGCAAAATTTGAGGTTATTAGAAGTTTTTTAGGCTCGTTCGGCGCAAGTTTTAAATTTAGAAATGTTCGATAGTTCATTTGGCTTGAATTGATGTGTGATTCGTAGTTTTGAAGCTGATTGGTGTGATTTGTAGCATCGAGTAGGTCCGTGTTATAATTTAGGGTTAGTTAGTATGATTGGACTAGGTCTCGGGGGTCCGGGGGTGTTTCGGATGTGCTATGGGCCATTTCTTCATGTTTTTGAGTTGTTGATTTTTGTATGCTTTCCAGTTCATCGCATTCACGTGAGGGCGATCACGATCGCAAAATGTATCTGTGGTGGCTGAGGAATTACTCATCGCATTAGCGAGTTGTTTGTTGAGTTCGCTCAGCCTGGGGAAAGATGGTCATCGCGTTCTCGTCCCTTGTCTCGCGATCACGTAGAAGTAGAGCTAGAGGGGTGCCAGTGGTTTGGCCATCGCGTTCGAGTGAACAGGACCACGTCCGCGTTAGCCAGTTGAGCTAAATGGTCACATTCACAGTCTTCATATCGCGTTCGTGTAGTGGAAATTTGGAAGCTTATGTTTTGTGCTTCGCGATTGCGAAGCGTGTTCCATGATCGCGAAGAAGAACCCCTGGACAAGCTCATAGTACTCTATTTCGAGGGCTTTTGTTATTTTATCACTTTTGAGCTAGAGAGCTCGGTTTTGGGATATTATGAAGGAGATTTTCACGATTTTGGATTGGGTAAGTATTCTTGACCCGAATTTGATTATATTTCATGATTCCATCTTTGTTTTTCATTTAATTGGTGATTTGAATTGGAGAAATTGAGGATTTTTGTGAAAACTTTTCTAAAACATATTTTGAGGATTTTGTAGGTCAATTTGAGGTGGGAATTGGATTATTTTAGTATGGTTGGGCTCGTATCGGAATGGGTGTTTGGATTTTGTGAGTTTTGTCGAGTTTTGAGGTGCGGGCCAAGGGTTGGCGCTTTGGGTTGACTTTTTAGTTTCCACTAAAGTTCAAAGCTTTATTATCTGGAATCGTTTCATATGGTTTTTATTTATGATATTAAGTCATATTGACTAGATTCGAGCTGTCAGGAGGTTGTTTCACACAGGAATGCCATTTTTAGATTATTGATTTAGCTTCTTCGAAGTAAGTATCTTGACTAACTTTGTGGGGGGGGAGGGGTGGGGGTGGGGGAATTACACCATAGAATTTGGTTTAATTGAACTATTTGAATTATGTGAAAGACGTGTACATAAGGTGACGAATTTATACCCGTGCTAATATGTGAAAAATTGATTGGTTTAGACTCATATGGTACTTTTATGCATTTAATTAGAAGTTGTTATTACTTATTATCTCTTTCATTGTTGAATTCATTTTTATATGCTTAGATTGTAGTTGTTGTTTTATGTTCTATCTTTTATGACGAATTTACCTTATATGTTTTAATTGAAGTCACTATTACATTATATATCTTTCATTGTCAAGTTTATCCTTATATGCTTTAACCGGAATTGTTAGTAAGTGTTCCATCTTTCATTGTCCAGTTACTCTTATATGCATTCAATTGAGGTTGTTAGTACACGTCATGCCTTCACTGTTAAGTTTATTCTTAAGCAAGTAAATGAAGTTGAAGTTATTGAGAACTATTAACATGTTTTAGTTGAAGTTTTTGTTTTACGTAGTATCCTTATTTGTTGAGTTATTTCCCATTTCATTCTATTGTTATTGAGATTCTTGTTCACATTGTGGTTGAGCCATGGGATATTTATTGTGGTGACATTGGTATTGATGTTTTGAAAATGTTGTGGCCTATGGGTACGGGTGGTATGAGTTGATATATCATGTTGTTGTGATTTTTGGTACATATGGATTTGTTGTGTGGATTGATTATTGACATGCGAGGTATAAGGGTGGCATATCATTGTTGTTGATTGTGCGGAGTAATACGGGTGGCTATTAATATATTATCTGGGCGGAGTGATATGGGTGGCTATTAATATATTGTCCGGCAGAGTGATACAAACGGCTATTGTGTTATTGTTTGGGTGGAGTGATACATGTATCTATTATGTTACAGTCTGGGCGGAGTGATACGGGTGGCTATTGTTTTATTATTTGGGCGAAGTGACACGAGTGGCTATTGTGTTAAATGTCTGGGCGGAGCAATACAGGTGGCTATTAAGATATTGTCAATACAGAAAGATAAGGATGGACATGTCAGGGATGATATACGACAGCGTGGAACATAATGTTGATGATATTCGTGTGATGGTGTGATCTTCCTTATGTGTGTCATGCAACTTATGTGACTTGTTGTGTTGGTTTCAATGAATTGCTCGATGTCTTAGATATTACTTGTTGACTTGGACTGAAATAGTACACTCTTACATGTATACACTGTAGCATGCCATTTATACTAGTTCAGGAGTATGAAACTTGACATTCATTGATCATGCACATGTATTCTTGTATATCGCCAGGTGAATTGTGATATTGAGCTTGTGACCACATTGGGCGAATTGTGATATTGAGCTTGTGACCATGTCGGGTGGATTGACATATTGGCACGTGAGTTGTCCATGCGGTATTGATTGATAATATGGGCACGAGGTGCCATGTGTATATGATTTATGATTTGGGACTCGTGGCTTGTGGTTTTGAGGAGTGGTACCTCAGGGTGGTTTTGTTATAAACCTAGTGTTAGAACTCTTGATTATTTAGTTGCCATTTTTTTTACCTTATTTGGTTTCACTGGTACTTTAACGATGTTCTGATTACTTTACTGTTTTTATCACTTGTTTGTTCCTTGTTGCCATTTACTGATTCTTGCTTCCGTTATTAACATTATACTTATATACTGCACATGTTATTATGACTAGTAGGTGTCTTGACTTATACCTCGTCACTACTCCACCGAGGTTAGTCTCGATACTTACTGGGTACCGACCGTGGTGTACTCATACTGCACTTCTGCATATTCTTTTGCAGATCCAGGTCTTGGAGATAACAGACTCGGGCAAAGTTAGCTTCTTGATCGCGAGGATTCAAGGTAGAGCTGCTTGGTCGTCGTAGTCCCTTGGAGTCCTTTTCCTTTTGATTATACTGTTAATTTTTTATCCTAACAGTATTATATTTTGTTTTTGAGATATTTCTGTGTATTCATTTAGAGTTCGTGACTCTGTACTACCTAGTCTTGGGTGGATTGTTGTGACTATTTCTGTGTAGGCTTGTATCACCTTTATTTCGGTATTTATATTAAACTCTACTTTAAAATGTCATGTTTAACTGGTTCAACTGTTGTAAGTAATCGGCTTACCTAGTCTTAGAGACTAGGTGCCATCATGATGCCTAAGGAGGAATTTTGGGTCGTGATAATATGGTATCAAAGCACTAGGTTCATAGGTTTTACGATTCACGAGCAAGTTTAGTAGAGTCTTGTGGATCAGTGCGGAGATGTATGTACTTATCTTCGAGAGGCCACAGAATTATTAGGAAAATTCCAATTCTTTCATTCCTATTGTGCGGATTTAATGATTTCGAAGCTTGAGCCTTTATATTTCTATTCTCTTGCAGATGGTGAGGATAGGCACTACCAGGTCAGTTAAGCAACCACCCGGGCCCTTGCTAGAGCCGCGAGAGGCTGAGTACGAGGTAGAGGCTGAGGAGAGGCACATGCCGTAGCTAGAGCACCTGCTAAAGCAGCAGCTGATGAGCCACCATTAGCTCCTGTTGGGGGACAGACACCGGAGGCACCTATTGTTATCCCTGGACTTCAGGAGACTTTAGCGCAGCTCATGAGCATGTTTGGTACATTGGCTCATGTGGGATTGATCCCAGTTGCACCAACTACTTCACATACTGGAGGATGAGCTCCGACTCCCGCCGCCCGTACTCTAAAGCAGCGGGCTCATATTGATCAAGTTCCGGGTGTGGTGCCAGCACAGACAATTATCGCGGTTTAGCTTGAGGTCAAGTCAGAGGCATCTAAGGAGGATCAACTGAGACTTGAGAGGTTCCAGAAATATCACCCTCCTACTTACAATGGCGCAGTTATTGAGGATGCGCATGGTTTTCTAGACAAGTGTCACTGTATTTTCCGCACCATGGGTATTGTGGAGGTGAGCGGAGTTGCTTTCACTTCATTTCAGCTATCAGAAGCAGCATACAGGTAGTGGAAGGCTTACGAGGAGGGTAGGCCAGTTGATGCAGCCCCACTCACATGGGCTCAGTTTTCAGATATGTTTTTGAGGGAGTTTGTTCTCCAAACCCTCCAAGATGTGTGGCGCACAGAGTTCGAGAAGCTGTGTTAGGGCAGTATGATGGTGTCAGAGTATGCCATCAGGTTCAGTGAGTTGTTCCTTCATGCACCTATTTTAGTTTCTACTGTCAGAGAGCGAGTCCGCAGATTTATCGAGGGGCTCAGTTAAGGTCTTAGATTCAGCATGACTCATGAGTTGGAGATTGATAGTCCATTTCAGCAGGATGTGGAGATTTCCAAGATGTTAGAGCGCATTCAGGGTGAGAAGAGGGAGGATAAGGAGGCCAAGAGGTGTCGAGAATCTGGAGGATTCAGTGGATTCTAATCTTAAGCTCTGATCCATCATGGAGGAACCTCCATCAGTCAGCCAGCCAAGTATGCACTTCAGACTACTCGTGGTGCTCCAGCTAGTCGGGGACCTCAGGGTACTCATATGGGGTAGTCATCTTTTAGTGCACCCCTGCACTGGGTTCCTACAACGGTTATTCTAGTTATCTGGCACAGACTCAACACCAGCAGCCATTCCTGTCGAGGGGTTGTTATGAGTGTGGCAATACTAGGCACATTATAAGAGATTGTCCTAGACTCTGGAGAAGTGGACTACATCAGCGCACTCAGGCTATGGGCTCCGCTATAGTTTCCACTCCACCTGTACAACCAGCTAGAGGTGGAGGACAGGCGGGTAGAGGGCGCCCTAGAGGAGGAGGCCCGACCCGTTGATATGCTTTCACTGGTGGGGCTGAGGTCGATGCACCAGATGGTGTCGCTACACGTATGGTTTCAATTTGTCATAGAGGAGCATCGGTCTTATTTTGATCCGGTGTTATTTATCAGAGTGAGTCCTCCTAATTTACTTCATATATGGATATGTTTATTTTTGTACTTTGCTTCTATGTTTACCCTTGTTAAGAGATTCTATAGTGGTAGCTTGTGTATATCATTTTGGTTTGTTCATTATTGAGAGTTACGAGACTAGGATGAAATTTTGTTACTTAATACGGTAGGATTTGATGTGATTTCCGGATGGTTGGCTATGACTTGTGATTTGGGTGCTCTACTGGTACGGAAAGTCCATTATGTGTTGTGATTTTGTTCCGCAGAATTGGGTTAGTGAAAGGTTTTCGATTGATGTGATGTCTACTCTACGTGTGATTTAGAGCGAAGGGTGGGATCCTCGTGTTTTTTGTATGGATTGATATGTTTGGACCGGGTTATGTGTCATGGTGGAGTTTTATTAGGATGAGATCCTTTGTGATTAGTTCATATGTTTTCTTCTCCATTGTGAAATGGATTCGTAGTATGATACCGATTGGGAGTTGTACATGTCGAACTTGTTCGATAGTTCTCTCATGTGTTTCTCTTTTTATAATCAGTCATATTCGAGTTGTGCTTGTTGGGGTTTAGATTGCGAGTATGTACCTAAGTGGCGATGGTTTTGACGTGTTGATTGGTGGGTGGTTATGAGATCTTCACGTTTCTTACATCATTAGAAGTGTTGGGAAGGTTTGGGCAATGTTCTCGATGATATGAGGTTATTTACCCGCGGTGCTGGGTTTGATTATGGGCAGCTATTATGGTAGAGTTGTTTCTATGGGCATATGGGTGATGTGTTGCATCGTGTGGTTATAACTTGTAGATATATGCATGAGTTGCTACAACTGGTTGAGGTTGATACGGTGTGTTTATTTGAGGATTGGATATTTGGCGAAATGTTTGGATGCTGAAATTTGGTTCTAAGGCTTATCAATATGGTCGGAAGGAATGATCTTCAGTTGAGATGGTGTTTTCGGGCCTATGTGGATGGGGGTGACGTGGGATCACCCGTGAGTATGGGTATGGTGAGTTTATATAGTGATTTGATGGCTTCGGAGAGAATGTTGGCACGTTTGAGGATGAACGTTTGTTTACAAAGGGAGAATGTAACGAGTCGACTAGTCATTTTGAGATCTACCATCCTGTTTGGTAGTTTGAGATCTTGAATAGCTTCATATAATGAATTATGACTTGCATGTATGGTTGGTTTCAGTTTTCATGCAATTCGGGATCGATTGGAAGAATAATTCTTGTTTTAGAAGTTTAGGTGGTAAAAATTGGTTGGAGTTTGACTTTTGTGTAGACAACTCCGAAATGGTATTTTGACAATTAGCTTCTTATGGTGATTTTGGACTGAGCCGTATGTCCGAATTTGGATTTGGAGGCCTGTAGGTTGATTTGATGCTTTTTTGGAAAAAGTTGAAAAGTTGAAGTTTTGGAAGGTTGAGAGGTTTGACCGAGAATTGACTTTATTGTTATCGGGCTCGGATTGTAATTTTGGGAGTTGGTATTGGTCCGTTGTGTCATTTAGGACTTGCATGCAAAATTTGAGGTTATTCGGAGTTGTTTAGGCTCGTTCGCGCAAGTTGACTTTGGAAATGTTCATTAGTTTATTTGGCTTGAATTGAGGTGTAATTCGTAATTTTGATGTTGTTTGGTGTGATTTGAAGCCTCGAGTAGGTCCGTGTTACGTTTCTAGTTGATTTGATTGAATAGGGTGTCGGGGGCCCTAGGTTTGTTTCGGATGGGCTACGGGCCATTTCTTCATATCACATGCTATTTTTTTCTCATATCAACGACATGAGATGTGGGCATGTGGCATACTGATTACTTCAGAGATGAGATCTCCAAATAAGTTAGACATTTAATTAAACATGTCACGACTCGAAATCCCAACCTCGGGGTTGAACGTCCACTTGCTAGGCAAGAAACTATGATATAGTTAAATAGCCACGGAATTCCAACCTCGGGGTCGTGATGGCGCCTAACATCCACTTGCTAGGCAAGTCGACGTGAGATAGTTAAATAGCTAATTTTTAACAGTTTAACCAATATGATGATAAGTAACGAGAAATAGAACCCAATCTCATACAGTACCAACATAAGTCATGTGATAATATTTACTACCAAAGATCCGGAGTCACGAGTACACGAGCAACTAGAAGTTCTACAAACAGGGTCTAAAATAAATACAATTGTTTCGAAGGAAATGAACAGTAAAAGAGAGAGGAAGGGGACTTCAAGGTATGCGGATGCCAGCAGATCTACCTCAAGTTTCCGAATGCAATGATTTATGCTGACGCACCTCATGTGCCACTGGGACCAATACCAAAATCTGCACAAGAAGTGCAAAAGTGTAGTATGAGTACAACCGATCCAATGTACTATGTAAGTGTCGAGCCTAATCTCGACGAGGTAGTGACGAGGCTAGGACAGGACACCTACATAAATAAACATGTACAAAGTATATATATGAAGCAGTAACAATAATAGAGAATAACAATGTACAAACCGGGAGGAAGCATGTAAAAGGGGAAAGATATGATAACTTAGACGTGTATGAAATCACGTAATAGTCAAATAAATCTTCAGCCAATGAACTCAGATAACCAATTATATGAAAATGGCACGGCATCAGCCTTCGTGCTCTTACTCTCGTCCTTACCATGAGATGATGATATAAGTAAAAATGAAATGGCATGGCATCCCCCTTCGTGCTTTTACTCTCAACCTCACCATGTAACGAGGAATAAATGAGATGAATGACATGGCATCACCCTTCGTGTTTTTACTCTCTTCCTCACCATATAATAATGAATAAATGAGATAAATGGATGGCATCGCTCTTCGTGCTTTTACTCTCCTCATCACTATATATTAACCAATAAATGAGATAAATGCAATGGTCCGGCATCACCTTTCGGGCTTTTACACTCTTCTTTACCATGAAATGAAGATAATATGAATTCGGGAAAATAAATAATTCGGAGAATGTACTTAATGTCAAATATGATTCCAAGATACCAAACTTTAACTTCCAAAATAAACAATAATTACGTAAGGAATGATCAAAGAAGTACTAACCTAATATAAGCATAGATATCATAATTAAAAATGAGATAAAACACAAGGAAATGAGTTCCACCTGCATGATTTAAACCAACAACAATGCATAAGTACTCGTCACCTCACATATACGTTTTACCCACACGTTAAACACGTAGCAAATAGGCAAACAAATCCTAGTCCCTCAAGTCAAGGTTAACCACGACACTTACCTCGCTCCGTAATCAAATCAAAGCTCAACCGGGGCCTTTCCTCTAAAATTCACCCTAAACTAATCGAATCTAACCAAATTTCGTTCAAACAATTTAAAATAAGCTTTAGAAACTATCCATGTGTGAAAAAGATTCAATCTTTAATAATTTTGGAAAAAGTTAACAAAAGTCAACCCGGACCCGCTTGGTCAAAACTCGTGATTCGGACCAAAACCCAATTACACATTCACTCCCGAGTCTGATTATGTAATTAATTTCGAAATCCGACCTCAATTTGAGGTCTAAATCTCAATTTTACAAAAATCCCCAACTCTACTCAAATCCCTGATTTTCACCCTGAAAGAGCATAGATTAAGGTTAGGAATCAATGGATGTTGATGGAAATGGAAGAAAACGAGTTAAAATATACTCACCTATGAAGTGGAGATGAAATTCTCCTTCAAAATCGCCTCTAGGCCGAGATCTAATGTGGAGATGGTGAAAAATGAAGAAAATCTAGATTTTTAGAAGTTTAAAAGACTAGGCGTCAGGTGTTCATCGCGTTCGTGAGACACCTAACACGATCGCGAAGCAGTAGCGGCCAAAGGCCTTCGCATTCATGAAGGATTACTCTCATCTTCCCTCGTGTTCGCAGTCCTTGTATCACGTTCGCGAAGAGTACACCTAGCTCCCCTCCCAGGCCCCATAACCCTACGCGTTGGCGAGAGGCTGGTCGCGTTCGCGAAGGGTAAATCCCCCAGTGCTCCGCGTTCACGACCTCCCCCAGTGCTCTGTATTAGCGACCAAGCTACGTGTTCGAGAGGAAAAAATCCTCCCAGTCCCCAGTTACCCTTTGCGATCGCGAAGAAGAATGCACCAGATACTAGAAATCTTAGAAACCAGTAATTGCCTAGGTCAGAAATCACTCCGTAGCCTATCCAAAATTCACCTGAGCCCCTTGGGATCCAAACCAAACATGCACACAAGTGTAATAACATCATACAAACTCGCTCGTGTAATCAAAATACCAAAATAACATCTAGAACTACGAATTAGACACCAAAACGAATGAAATTTTCAAAGAAACTTAAGAACTTTCAATTTAACAACCTGACGTCCGAATCACATCAAATCAACTCCGTTTTGCACCAAAATTTGCAGTCAAGTCATAGAAAAATGAACCTATATCAAAATCCAAAATCGAAATTCGAACCCGGTAGCAAATAAGCCAACCTACGGTCAAACTTAGAAATTCTTTAAACCTTCGAATTACTAGTTTTCAATAAATCACATTAGGGACTTCCGAATTCGATTCCAGGTATACTCCTAAGTCTTAAATCACGATACAGACCAACCGGAACCGTAAGAATACTAATCCGGATCCATTTATACAAAATGTTGATCGTAGTCAACTCAAATCATTTTAAGGTTAAAATCCACATTTTAATCAATTTTTCACATAAATTTTTTTTCGAAAATGGAACGAACTGCGCATGCAAATCGAGGAAGGCAAAACAGAGTTATTCGAGGTCTTGGAACATAGAAATGAAGGCTAAAAACTAAGAATGGCCTATGGGGTAATCACAAAACATATTCTAATACCGTATCTATTTCAACTTTCATATAAGTTTCATGACCATTTGTATAGAGGAGCATCTAAGATTTGAAGAAAATATAAATAAGTCTAGTTTGTGATAAATGTGATTTAAACTCGTTGTGCAAGATAGAAGATAATATCACATCTTCTAAAGAAACAATACGAGATACCGCCCCCAATACATCCCTAAGGAAAATAAAAATAAAATACAAAAAGGATAGTGGTTAATTGCTTGATCAAAAAAATTGCAATAAAAAATAATGAGATTAATAAGATACTCTAACTTAGAGATTGTATTGGTGGTAAATAAATTATACACGTGAAATTATATTTAGCTGGAAGAGCATGATACGTGAAACAATGAGGAGATAACAACTGACATATTTCATTTAAAAGATATATAAAGTACAACAAGTACGAGGCAAACACCCACGAGATAATAGAGAATCAACATTCGTATCTAAACAGCTGCTAAACGAGCGGAATGAATCAAGACTGAAAAGAGGGAAGATTCACGAACCTACAATTAATGAGGAAGTGGAATCATAATTGTTACAATATCCTCACAGACAGTTACGATTATCAATCATACCAGATAATTAATACTATTAAAGCTCATAATGATTCTGCCATAAATAGGAGGAAACATTATATTTATAAACTCCTATATAAGGGGGGATAATCTCATTTGTAAGGACACATTCTGAGTATTATCGAAATATATTCACTTTTTTTTGCTTATTCAGTGCAATCAACTACTCTTTCTTACTTTTTGCTAATTTTATTTCCTTTTAAGTGAATTACTGAGGAAGTGAAGAATTATTTGGTTATCAGTAACCCGAGTTCTTCTATAAGTAGGCTTTGACTAAAAATCTTATTTTTTGGTTAAACAAATTGGTTCTGTTACCGAGAATCTGATAATCTTTTTACTTTTCAAATCCTTCTTTCTCATAACAAAATCATGTCAACTGTTAGCGAAAATATCCATCAGGAGGGAGGATCTCCAACTCCTTCACCACAGGAATCTCCACGTCATTCTCGAGAAAGAACACCTGAAAGATCTACATCTCACACAAATAAACAACATGGAGATGAGCAGACTGTCGATCAAGATGCTTTAAAACAACTGATCGCTGAACATGTCAACAATGTTCTCTAATATTTTGTTAGGGGATTGCCAACTGCACCATCAACTCCTCCCCAAATAATACTGCAACCGTAGAAAATCCACGCTTGGGGCTTGCCAATTCAGGAAGTGAAGGAACTCCCAATGAATCATGTGATGGGAGGTCAGGTACACTAAATAACTCTGATTTACAAAATTTGGTACTAACTTTGCAGAAACAAATGAAAGAGCAAAATGACCGCATCGAACAAATATCTGGTGTACCACCTGTGATTAAGGGAGTTGATATTGATAAATATTCACAACAACCTTGGAAGCCGAGCGCAGCCCCACTGCCCATTCCTAAGAAGTTCAAAAAGCCTGACATCCCAAAATATGATGGAACAACTTACCCACGAGATCAGGTAACTGCATTCACCACATGCGTAAAAGGCAATGATTTGACCAACAAGAGATTGAGTCAGCTTTGGTCAAAAAATTTGGAGAAACACTCATGAAAGGGGAATTAACAATGTATTCTCTTTTACCTGAAAATTCTATTGATTCTTTTGCTGAGCTTGCATATTTATCTATAAAGCACATTCGGGAGCTCAAAAAGTTGAAAAAAGGATGGAAGATATCTTCAAGGTAAAACAAGGAGATATTGAATTACTCAGTGAATTTATGGATAGACTTCAATGTGAAGAATGATGCTTCCGCGAGTACCTGATAATTGGACAACCATGATGTTCGCAAGTAATCTAAATGAAAAAAGCTCAGAAGCCACGAGAAGACTCAAGAAAAGCTTACGAGAATTCCCTGCTACAACATGGAATGATGTATATAACAGGTATAACACCAAGCAGCAGATTGAAGAAGACATCGTCACATAGTCAAGGGTTGATGAAAGAACAAACTCAAGGCAGTCAGAGTCTGAAAAGAGGTCCGGTAAAAATAGATACGAGCCTTATATGGGATCCACGGGGCGATACTCACGGTCCAAGCTAGAAAATGTATGGTCTGAACCTAGATCGAAGAACAGAGATGCGGGATCATCATCCAGGTTCAGAAAGGAACGAGATGTACGTGATAGAGATACCAACACGAATGCGAGAATTGGTGATTATAGTTTCAATATTAGCACATCTGAGTTGGTAGCTGTTCTAAGGAGCATGGGAGATAAGGTGCGGTGGCCAAAGGAAATGAGATCAAACCCAGGCATAAGAAATCCAGCTTTCTAGTGCGAGTTTCATAATGACCATGTCCATAAACAGCTGATTGCAAATTGTTACAAGGTGAAGTAGAGCATTTGCTAAAGCAGGTATATTTAACAGACCTATTTAGCGAGAAAGGTAAATAATCTCATATGAAAAATAGACAAGAACCTCCAAAACCCCCATCTCTAAAAAGAACAGTTAACGTGATAAGTGGAGGAGAAGAAGTCAATGGTATAACATATACAACTGTGAAAAAGACGTCAAAATTCACGGTAACCCACGGGAAGTGAGTTCGTCAAGTTTTGGAGGAAGATAGTATAACGTTTGATGATGTAGATGCAGATGGCTTGATAATCCCTCACAATGATGCGTTGGTAATATCTTTACTTGTACATGATACTAATGTAAAATGAGTTTTGATGACCCGGGTAGCTCCATGAATATTATTCATCTAAGAGTTGTGAATGAAATGCAAATTGGCGACAATATGGTACCAAAAGCACAGTCCTTATCTGGATTCGATAATTCAACTGTTATTATGAAAGGGGAGATAGTGCTAACCACATTTGCAGAAGGAGTTATCAAGGATATGAAATTCCAAGTAATAGACACGGACGTCGCTTATAATGTGATTCTGGGGAGACCATGGATTCATGACATGGATGTTGTACTGCCTACATTAAATCTAGTTATTAAGTTTCCTTAGAAGTGAGAAATTCAACAAATCCAAGGAGATCTACAAGTTTCTAAGAATATCAATTCAGTGGTGGATTCACACATAACAAGCAAAGATACCAACTAGAATCTCGTTGAAGACGTGGTAAATCAGATCTCATCTGAAAGTGGCTCAAGGCAAACAGATGTAGATTCGAGACCAGATGTCATTCAAGAACTAGAGGAGAATGAAAACATCAAGACAACAATTGAAGAACTCGAAGTTGTTGTACTATTCGAACAATGGCCAAATCGAAAATTTATATTAGCGAAGCTGAGCCTAGAAATGAGAGGTAAGTTAGTTGAATTTTTAAAAGCTAACACAAATTATTTTGCTTGGTCGCATTCAGATATGACAGATATACCTCCGGAGGTGATGACCCACTAACTGAATGAAGATCCATCGTACCTACCTGTCTAGCAAAAGAAGAGGAAGCAAGGCTCTTTCAAGAATCAAGTGATTAAGGATGAGGTACAAAAACTCTTAAAAATCGGTTCAATACGGGAGGTAAAATACCCGAACTGGTTAGCTAATATTGTGGTAATTCCAAAAAAGAATGAAAAATGGTAGGTTTGCGTAGATTGTATTGATTTAAATAAAGCTTTCCCAAAAGATTCATTCCATTTACCACATATAGATCAACTGATTGATTCTACCGCAAGTCATGAGCTGTTGAGTTTTTTAGATACATATTCAGGTTATAATCAAATAAAGATGGATCCCCTAGATGAGGAAAAAACTTCGTTTATTACAGACAGAGGGACATATTATTACAAAGTTATGCCTTTTGGTTTGAAAAACGCTGGGGCCACGTATCAAAGATTGGTGACCAAGATGTTTCAAGAACACCTGGGAAAGACTATGGAAGTTTATATCGATGATATGCTAGTCAAATTTGCACAAGCAAGAGATCACTCAACACCTTTCAAGCACCTTCGAAATTCTTCGCAAATATAATATAAAATTAAATCTAGAAAAATGTGCCTTCGGAGTAGCTTCAGGTAAGTTTTTAGGTTTTCTTGTATCTAAAAGTGGTATTGAAGTAAATCCTGTGCATATCAAAGCCATTGAAGAAATTCCAGACATACTCACGAGAAAAAAAAAGGTACAAAGGCTGACAGGAAGAATAGCAGCTTTGGGAAAATTTCACATGGCCCACCTTCGTACTCCATTATTTCTACGATGGGCTTTATTTTTGGGCTTTTACGAGTTGCTCAATGGATCGGGTGAATTCCAGTGCGTAATCTTCATAAGAAATGATTTGGGCTGGGAACATATAGATGTGCATGCTTTGAGAGAAACTAGGGGTCCAAAATTAAACTCAATCACCCCTTCGTCATTTGTTAATAGCAACAAGTTACATAAAAAAAGTTGGAAACTTTACATAACTGTCACAGTTTAAAAGAAATATAACAAATTCTTAGCATGAAACTCAATATTACAGTTGTGGCAGGAAAATATTTATATTTGTAGCACACAGTTCCATTAAAATAGAAATATGAATTATTAATCCCTAAACATAAGCAATTTGAATGAAAAGTCAATAATTCTTTGTACAAAAATCATGCTTTTTTTTCTCTCTCTTTATCTATTAGCTTTCCTTCTTTTTCTTCATCTTCTTAATTTTGTTTTATGCCGAAGCATATATTTTCTAAATTTGTTCCATTCGTTTTCTTTTTAATTATCTTTCTTAAGTTTTTCTCTTCCTTCTTTCTTCCCTTCTTAGCATAAAAATCTTACTTCGATAATAATATATGTTAATATATACAAAACGTATATATAAAAAATATACATTGAATTAACACATATAAAATATACAAAAAATATACATAAAAAATACATCTTCAATTAAGATGCACTTAGACATGTGAAATATACATAAAAAAATATATTTTAAATTTAATTAAGATGGCATATAAATATACATAAAAAATGCATCCTAAATTAAAATAGCACTTGACATATAAAATATATTTGAAATATATATTAAAAATACATCTTAAAATAAGATGACACTTCACAAATAAATATACAAACACTTATATACATGAAAATACATTTTGAATTAAAGTGATACTTGATATACAAAGTATAAAAAACATATAAATCAATACATCTTGAATTTAGGTGACATTCACATATGCATCAGATTTACTAAAATGGAGTGAAAAAGATGACCATTGGAAATGGAGAATGAAGATGGACAAAAAAAAAACACTTCGTGTGATTAGTAAGTCAATTAACTTATTAAATATTGAGTTTAATTTTTATAATATGCTAATAATGAAAAATAAGTGCTCTTATAAAATAAATAATAAATGATGCTATTTATTTAAATAATAATTAAAAAAGATCTAAGCGTGTAGAAAAGCCAAAAAATTTGATCATTTAATTGACCATTCCATCTATTTGCGGATACTTAATCATATTGATGAAGTGACCCTATTTGAGTTATGAGTTTAAGATATTTTTATGCATTAATAGTGTGTAATTTTTTAAAATATATTATGAAGTTATGATGACTTATAACAGCAGTTGACATTGCTTTAACTGATTCCCTAACCTTAAAATTTTAATGGCTTCTAATTGCCAATATTCGCTGAAAATTTAGCACGAAATGTGCAGGGGTACGTTGGTCAATTCGTTTTCCAACTAGTCAAAACCCTTCTTGAACCCCAAACAATCCTTGCAAAGAACCATCAAAGTCGCCACCATCTTCTCCGATGCCAAACGTCCAGTGACATAACCTCCGTTTAATCCAAATACCGAAATACCAATATGTCAGCTAAGTGGAGAGCCTTACAGCATCGTCATCGTTACACTTACAGTGCCGTAGTATTCCCCATAAGTTTCAGTGACGCATTTCATCAAACACCAACCACTCACTTCCACACCCAACTCAAACACTTCACCTCCTTATCATCCACCTACTCTCAGCTCACTCACGCTAAAAACCTCGCTTCGGCTTTCGCCGAATTACTCTCAAACCCCAATGCTGACGTGTCATCAATCTCTACAGCTTCCAGATTTTACCTAGAAATTCTCTTTCTAGAAAATTCTCAGCCATTGCATAGAACTTTACTCTCCGTGCTTGTCAAATGCAAGAATTTTCATAACTTAATTCAAAACTGTTTTCGTGAACTTTGCGAAGAATATGGCGAAAAAGGAAAGAGATTTTGTGTTTCTAGAGCAGCGTTGTCTATGATGAGCACACCCAAATTAGGGTACTTAGTTGAAATTGTTGAAGAATGTGCGGTTTTGGTTAATTTAAATGTTGTATTAGGGTTAAGCGAGGTATTAGAAGAGCTGAAAAATTATTCTAGACCCTCACCTATCGTGATGGAACAATGCAATGAAGCACTTTCGTGTATGTATTACTTGCTTCAACGATTTCCTTTGAAGTTTGTTAATGCTGCAGGTGATAATTGTGTTTTTCTAGAGAGAATTTTGATTATTGTTTTGAGTATTTTGAAATCGGAATCATTTTCTAGGGATTGTTTAGTGGCTGCAGGGGTGAGTTTTTGCGCAGCGTTACAGGTTTTTCTTAGTCCTCAAGAGCTTGGATTGTTTATTATGGAAGGAATTTTTAATGAGAGTGAAATTGTGTCTGATGAGTTTGAATTTAAGGATGTAGTTGATAAAATCCCGTTTAAGGGCGATTTGATTGGTGAATTAAGTAAGTTTTTGTCGTTGAGCAGACTTTGTTTGATTCGAGGTATTTTAACTGCAGTCTCGAGGACAGTATTGAATATTGGGTTTCTTTTATCAAATGATAACGAGGAATCAATCAAGATGATTCTTTATGATGGGATTTTGCCTGAGCTTTGTAATTTTTGTGAGAATCCAATTGACAGTCACTTCAATTTTCATGCTCTGACTGTGATGCAGATTTGCTTGCAGCAGGTTAAAACGTCGATGTTAGATAAGAATGGAAGTCGTGAAATAAATTGTGATCCCATTTCTGAGGACATTGGGACACGGTTGTTGCAAATAGTGTGGAATAATTTGGAAGATCCTCTGAGCCAAACGGTCAAGCAAGTGCATCTTATTTTTGATCTCCTCTTAGACATTCAGGCTAGTCTGCACTGCGTAGAGGGTAGTGATACATTCAAATTGTTTATGAAGAAAGTTGCTTTTGATCTTCTTCGCCTGGGACCACGTTGTAAAGGAAGATACATTCCTTTAGCATCCCTTACCAAGAGGCTGGGCGCAAGGACACTTTTAAGTATGAGGCCAGATCTGTTGTTTGAAACGATAAAGGCATACATTGATGATGACGTGTGCTGTGCTTTAACAACATTCCTCAAGTGTTTCCTTGAGTGTTTGCGTGATGAGTATTGGAGTAGTGATGGTGTTGAAAGTGGGTACAACAAATATAGAGGTCATTGCCTGCCTCCACTTTTGTCTGGCCTAGTTTCTGGACATTCAAAACTCCGCTCAAATCTTAACACCTATGCACTGCCAGTAGTTCTTGAACTGGATGTTGATGCTATATTTCCTATGCTTGCTTTTATTGGCATTGGATGTGGTGAGGACAATGGTGAAGTATTTCTTACTGAGCTGGATTTTAGGGGTGTGACTCCTGCGCTTGAAGAGCGCGTGGCTGTTTTAGTTTCATTGTTTAAGGTTTCTCGTTTACTTGCTTTGCTGGAAGGGGATATTGATTGGTCTAATAATTCTTTGTCATCCACGGAGGACATGGAGCAGAACTTGGAAAATAGAGATGCTGTTGCCTGTATTAAGGGGATTGAGATTAAAGTCCCAGTGAAATATCTGGTTTTGGCACTTACCCATATTGATGAGTCGCTTCGGATTGATGCAGCAGAATCTCTGTTCATAAATCCAAAGACCGCAAGTTTACCATCGTCATTGGAACTCAGTCTGATGAAGGTAGCAGTTCCTTTGAACATGAGATGTTGCTCAACTGCTTTCCAGATGAAGTGGACAAGCTTATTTAGGAAGTTCTTTTCCCGGGTTCGAACATCATTGGAGAGGCAGGTTAAGCAGGGAGGTTGGCAACCCCTTGCACATAAAGACACAAGGAGAAATTCTGTTGCTAAAGGAACAGGGGATACGTTTGAAGACAGGGCAGATGAACTTTTTAACTTTATGAAGTGGTTGAGTTGCTTTCTGTTCTTTTCGTGCTACCCATCTGCTCCATACGAGAGAAAAATAATGGCGATGGAGCTTTTATTGATAATGCTAAATGTTTGGTCTATTGTGCTTTCTACAGAAGGAAACATTGATGCTGTTTCTCCTCAATTCTGTCTTTATCCCTACAATAAGGGGCTTCTTTTACCTGAATCAACTCTATTGCTGGTTGGATCAATTGTTGATAGTTGGGACCGACTTAGGGAGAGTTCTTTTCGTATTCTGCTACATTTTCCTACCCCTCTTCCTGGAATTGATAGCCAGGACAGGGTTAGTGAAGCAATTGTTTGGGCTAAGAAGCTAGTCTGTAGTCCACGTGTCAGAGAGAGTGATGCTGGAGCTTTATCCTTGCGACTTATATTCAGAAAGTATGTTTTGGATCTTGGGTGGGTTGTTAATGCCTCATCTAACGATGTCTCTCCGCAACCACTGATGAAGCTGCCAACTGGGGAGAATAAGGCTTGTAAGTTTGCACCTCCAGCAATAGAGTATTTAAGATCACTGATTGATTGGTTGGATGCGGTTGTTCAGGTTGGAGAGAAGGATCTCTCAGAAGCATGTAGGGACAGCTTTGTTCATGGTGCTTTGCTTGCTCTTCGATATACTTTTGAGGAACTGGACTGGGATTCGGATGCAGTAGTCTGCAGTATATCCGAAATGAAAGTGGTATTGGAGAAGATATTGGAGTTGGTCATGCGGATAACTTCATTGGCCCTTTGGGTGGTATCTGCTGATGCTTGGTACTTACCTGATGATATGGAGGAAATGGATGATGATGCTCTTTTGTTAGAGGTTCCTCATGAGATGGATGAGTCCCTATCTACCTCAGACAAGGTAGAAAATACAAAAGTGGTGCGGGATGGCAGGCAAACTGAGCAGATAGTTATGGTTGGTTGTTGGCTTGCTATGAAAGAGGTATAAAAACTGGCTATTTATTCCATTTGCCCAAGTAGCTGATTAATTAATAGTAGAACTTATATGAGGTTGATGGTTAAATTATGTCATCACTCATTCTTGTGCTGTCATCAGTTTTTTCCTTGCTTCTTTGTACTCAGGCCGACTAACTTTATAGTTCTTAGTTCAACTGATGGCAAGAGAATGCATTTTCTACCCTTCCCCCCTCTATTACAACCTTTGTGTGGCTTAAGCTGGAATGATAAACATTAAGTGATTTCTTCATCTGCATAGGCCTTAGTATAAGCCTTAGTTGGTAGAGTTATCCGGTACCTGTGTTAGTGGGAGGTAGCAGGTACCCGATGGAATATCGAGGTGTACTCAAGCTGGCCCTGACACCAATGTTATTAAAAAACCAAAAGAAGGAATCGTAGATTGTAATCAACTACTTTATATGAAGTTTATATTCTTAAAATTTCCAGAAGGATCAATATCTTCTCATCTACGTTGTTTCAGGTGAGCCTTCTTTTGGGAACAATAATAAGAAAGGTTCCTTTACCTACTTCAGATGTTTCTGAATCAGGTTTCCAAGTTGTTCATGAAACTGATTTATCCAATACGACGTCTGGCGCAATGCTTGATCTGAAACAACTCGAGGTAATTGGCAACCATTTCTTGGAAGTCCTTTTGAAAATGAAGCATAATGGTGCTATTGATAAGACAAGGGCTGGATTTACTGCTCTTTGCAATCGATTACTTTGTTCGAATGATTCAAGGTATGTGAATTTATCTATTTTTATATTTGCAGTCATGTTTTCGACATGCTTAGTTGTTTTGCAGGAATTCCATTGCCAAGGCTGTACGCGGCATGCTTATCTTGGTCTAGCTTAAGATAATTTCTCTCTAAAATCAGAAAACTGAATGATGCTGTGGTTTCCAGCGGACATCTCCTTTCTGTTTGTTAATTACTGAAAATGACTAAAATTTCTCATTTTCATTTAAGACTCACCAATTTCAATGGGAGGAACCTTGGGCAGATTGCTAGTACAGAGAGGTGGGGAAGCAGACACCAAGAAAGGGATAGAATCCAGTAATAGCAATCAGCAAAACCGCGAGTACTGTAACTCCTTCAGTAGGCTGCAGCTAAGAGGAGAGGAGGAGAACTTGAGAGGGTCTAGGGTATATTCCTTTGCTCTTTGGGTTTTCCCCAGGTGGAAAGGGGGAAAAACAACCCTAAAAAAGGACTAGAAAGGGAATTCTCCGTCCTATTGGGTTTTATGAACTAGAGCCCCTCGTATCAAAGAGATTGGGTTCTGCTTGCGATGAAGTGAGCTCAAAATTAGTGAGATTGTGCTCAGCTCGTTTCCCTACTTGAGCAAGTAACATTGAAAATTCGTGAGCCTGAGTAGCTTGTAAGCTTTAAAGCGACAAAGCAAGCAAAAATTGAAAGGAAAAGGAGAGCCAAAATAGTGACACTTCCAACCTTGCTTCAGGTTAATGGCAGTAGGTGACATCTTAAAGTTTTTTAGTTCCTCTGTCATACCACCTCTAAGAGAAGGTTGGAGTTAAACTTTTTGAATCTTTGTTGTTAGATTGCAATCAGAGTTTAGTAAGGGAATAATGAAAGATTGATTTAAATTTAAATCTCTTAAAACTCATTTCGCACACTTGTAAGCAAGCTCACTCATGTCTTGTCAATACAGAGGAAAAAGGAGATGTCTGAATATTGTGCTGTAGATAATTTAGTTTGTTGTTTGCTTCATGACAGAGGTGTTGACCTGCGTTCAGTATTGTTAACTCATTTGCTACCTTGTTATTGTTATTCAGGTCTATTATTTGTTTTTTCTTCCAATTCCCGTTTCTTTGGAGATACCAATTTTACGGCTGTTTCCGTCCAACTCTCATCCCTCCCTTTGCATTGCCCTTCAAGAAAAAAAGAAAATTGAAAAATGAAAATAAATAAATATTTCAGCTGCAGAAAGTTTAGAAAAAAGTGTAACAGGTATGATAGGTGGACTAACACTGTTCTCTTTTTAAAATAATCAGAAAGGAAGACTTCCGTTTGACACCGTTTCTCCAGCTTGATAACTTTTTATCTGAAGATTGGCTATTGATTTTCTGTTTGGTGTCTGTTTACAGTAGTCTCTAACAGATAACTGCTTTTACTTGTGAGGACTAGGAAATTGATGGATTTGAATTGCCATATTGCATTTGACAATGTTGGACTTTCATTGTTAGGATTATAACAGAGTTCACTACAAAGATAAACAACATGCATTCTGAATTCATTTGCTAAGGCTACTTTTCCTTTTTTCAGACTTTGTAAGTTGACTGAGTCTTGGATGGAGCAACTTATGGAACGAACAATAGCGAAGGGACAAACAGTGGATGATCTCCTAAGGAGAAGTGCTGGTATTCCTGCAGCATTTATTGCTTTCTTCCTTTCAGAGCCTCAGGGCACACCAAAAAGGCTTTTGCCTAGGGCATTACGATGGTTAATAGATGTTGCTAATAAGTCTTTAACAGATCATACTGAAGCAAACAGTTTCAGTGCTGATGCCTGCAATGGTTTTGTGGAGGCAAAAAGTCCAGCTAATTTTTCTGAAGTTGCCCCTGATATATATGATGCTGAAAGGATTTCGAAGATTCGAGATGAGGGTGTTGTTCCTACCGTGCATGCTTTCAATGTCCTTAGAGTTGCTTTTAATGATACCAACCTAGCAACTGATACATCAGGTTTTTCTGCTGAAGCTTTGATAATCTCGATACGATGTTTCTCTTCTCCACACTGGGAGATACGGAACAGTGCCTGTCTTGCTTATACTGCTTTGGTTCGTCGTATGATTGGATTTCTGAATGTGCACAAGCGAGCATCAGTCAGGCGTGCTATAACAGGGCTTGAATTCTTTCATAGGTATAACAGGATGGGTCTCTTCTAATCTTTATTTATCATAATTTATGCTTTGTGCTATGTGCTTCTATTAGACCACTTGTAGTTATCTATATGCTGTCTTATTTTTCATCGAATGTTGATCACATTCTTCTGCTAATTTATTGTTTATATTTGCTGTATGGTTGTATCGTTTCTTGCAATTGAAGGAAAAGGTGCTTTTCACATTTGAAAATCAGATAAAACTCGTCTTCTCGTCAAAGCCTGATTACTTGGAGTGATCATGCTCGTTGGTCAAATTATGTTTCATCACTTGATGTTTGCCCACATTGATTATCTTGTTGCCTGACTGCACTAACTGACTTGGGAAGAATGGAGTGACTGCGACTCGCACTGCTCAGCTACTTTTCTTGGTCCGTTGTACATGAATGATGTCAACAAATGTAAATTAGAAAATCATGTTCTACCGTTTAAACCACTTTCCCATAGTATGCCTTCATGTTTTGGTTTATTTGAACTTTATAAAATCAAGAAATGACCATAAGGAACCAACAAGTCTATCTTTAATTAACCTATAAATTAGCAGTGGAATGTTGCAACAACAACAACAACAACAAAAAACCCAGTATGTTCCCACCAATGTTCCCACCAGGTGGGGTCTGGGGAGGGTAGTCTGTACGCAGACCTTACCCCTACCTAACAGGTAGAGAGGCTGTTTCCAATAGACCCAGTAGTGGAATGTTGCAAGCATATAAATAATACACAATTTCCTTTTTATTTTGGTAATCTTGAGTTTGTTTTATTCTTGATATTTAGGCCTATATATTACAAGAAACTGTGTTTTCTTTTTATTTATTTATTTTCTCCAAATTTCATCTCTTGAATCTGTTTTTTCTTGATGTTTATTTTGACATATGGGATTAAATTGGGTTTGTTGTGTTCCAAAAAATTGTAGGCTTTTCCTGTAACTTAGAAATAAATCATTCATACTATGAACATGCTACATGGATAAAAGCTTACATGTATGCTGATTACATTCACATGCACCCTTCCCCCCAAATGACCTCAAACCCGCCCCCCACCCCCCTACTCCCTCCCCCCCACAAACCCTAAAAAAAAATCTTTTTAGTTTCTTTTGTTTGTGTGAGGTTTTAAATCTGAGAATATAATTTTTCTACTCATTTTTTGCTGGCTTGATGCATACTCCCTCCGTTTCATTTTCTTTTGGACCTATTTTACTAGGCACGGAGTTTAAGAAAAAAGAGAATTTTTGAAACTTGTGGTTTAAAATAATCCATAGATATTTGTGTGGCTATAAATCATCTCATTAAGGGTAAAAGAGAAATTTTAAAGTTAAATTTTTTTCAAATTTAGAAAGGATTCTCTTTTTGAAACTGGCTAAAAAGGAAATAAGTTCATTTTTTTTTATTGTTTCTGAAGTGTGGACCAAGTGTTTGATTTTAGGAAATTGAATCAGTGATTCTGTAGAAGATGACAAAATAATCAATCATCATTATTTCTGGCTTTTGGAGATTCTGTTCGTATGTCCACTCGTTGTTTCATTTATGGGTATGAATGATGCTATGTCTTGTTTAAGGAAAACACATTGATTCGCTTATGCCAAAGCAGATAATTCTCTAATCACTTTCCTGACTGTTTGTCGTGTAGGTACCCTCCCTTGCATTCTTTCTTATTTAATGAGCTAAAAATTGCAACTGAGTCACTTTTGGACGGATCATCTGAACATTTAAGGTCCAGCATGGCTAAAGTTGTGCACCCCAGCTTATGCCCAGTCCTGATTCTCTTATCTCGACTCAAACCTTCTCCAATTGCAAGTGAAGCTGGAGATTCCCTCGATCCTTTCCTGTTCATGCCACTCATCAGGAAATGCTCAGTCCAGAGCAATCTTCGTATTCGTGTTTTCGCATCAAGAGCTCTAACAGGTTTAGTGTCTAATGAAAAGCTTCCACTTGTCCTCCTAAATATTGCCTCCGAGTTACCTGGAGCTGTCGAGCACTTCGAGAATTCTGATTCGTCTCTCTCTTCTATTAGAGTAAATAGCTCTTTTAATTCACTTCATGGGATGTTATTACAGTTGAACTCTCTTATAGACACAAACTGCAGAGATCTAGCTGATGTTTCCAAAAAAGATAATATTCTTGCTGAATTGATTCATATTCTTGCTTCACACTCATGGATTGGGAGTCCTGAGCAATGTCCTTGCCCAATTATCAACAGCTGCTTTTTGAAGGTGCTAGACAGCATGCTAAGTGTTGCAAGAACATGTCAAATGAGCAAAACTATTGATGTCATTTGGAACCTCCTTTGGCGGCTATCTTCAGAATGTTTAGATTTAGGAGTGGCTTGTGCACCAACATATTTTGATCCAACCATCTCAGAACTTCGGAAGCAAGCTGCAAGTTCATATTTTAATTGTGTTTACCAAACATCTAAAGAAGTTGCTGAAGAGTATCTGTTAATACCATCAGGAGGCCCTCCTTCTGGTTCAAACTTATTAAAGATAGCTGTAAATGAAATTTCTTTCAGCAGATTCCAGGAAAGGCTAATACGTTCGATCTCTGACACTTCATATGAAGTTCGGATTGCAACACTGAAGTGGTTTCTTTTATTTCTCAAGTCACCAGAATATAATGAGATAAAGAGAAGTTGCTTCACTAGCGTCGATCTCCAGACCAGTGTGATGAAGCTTTTAACGTTGGACAATAACCACAAATGTTTGAACTACATTCTGAAGATTATCTACAGCTGGAGTCAGCAGGAGTATCATAATCATGGAGAAGAATGTGTAAATCCTAAATTTTTTGGTGATATGGATTGCGAGTCGGTGCTCCAGTTCTGGGACAAGGTGGTTTCCTTATACAAGGTCACTAGGCATTCAAAGACTCGAGAGATGCTTCTTTGTTGCATGGGGATTTGTATAAAGCAATTTGCTAGCTCGCTTAGTATTTCAGTTGTAGATTTGCAAAATGTCAAAGCTGGTGAATTCAAGCCCGATGATCCATCTAAATTATCTGTCTTTTACGAGTACATCAGCTATTATGTAGACCTAATTGAACAACACACTGATGCGTCAGAGCCTGTAAACATGCGTAGGGCGGCTGCAGAGTCTATGATAGCATCTGGTTTGTTGGATCAAGCCGAAGTTATTGGTCCTTCAGTCTACAATAACCAAATTCCTGATGGCAATTTGTGCTTCTCTTTCAAGCAAGAAAAGGTGGTTAATATGTATGCCCATAAAATCCTGGATTTATGGTTTTCATGCATTAGGCTTCTTGAGGATGAAGATGAGAGCCTTAGGAGAAAACTCGCCTTAGATGTCCAGAATTGTCTTACATCTAAAAGATCTGAAAGAAGCTTTGTGATAGGAGTGGTCCCAAGTCAAGTAGAGCAAGTGATTGAGAGGAGCTTCAAGCATCTCTCATCAATTTTTGGTCACTGTCTTGACTACCTTGATTTCCTTTGCCGCAGGGTTCTAGATTCTGCTAACCATGCTCGTTTTATTTCCGAAGGAGATCTTGTCAAACGTGTCTTTGACAAAGAGATTGACAACCATCATGAAGAAAAACTGTTGATCTGCCAGATATGCTGTTTTCATTTGGAGAAGCTTCCAGCTTCAAGATTTTTATTAGTTGAACCCTGTACCGTACACGAGGTGAATGACTTTTTGCAGAACTGGAGGAGGAGGTTTGCGCAGAAGTTGGTATTATTTGCCAAAGACTATGTTGTTGCACAGGGAGGAGCTGATTGGATTGGTGGGGTTGGTAACCATAAAGATGCCTTCTTACCTCTCTATGCAAATTTACTTGCCTTTTATGCCTTGTCAAACTGTATTTTTAAGGGGAAACCAGAAGATAGAAAGTTGATGCTCCCTGAAGTTCAAGAAATTGGTGAGGCCATACAACCGTTCCTTTCAAACCCATTTATATCTAATTTATTCTCATTGGTGGTGAAGTTACACGACAAGATGATCGGTGAAGGTTCGTGTGATTTTAGCCAAAAGATCATTGATGAGTCAGCTTGGGATTCTTTTGATCGTTATTTTCTTCTAAGGTGAGTCTTGCTTTTGGGATCGCGGATTAATAGAATTTTGTATGAAAGTTGTAGCTTGTTCATTGTATACTAGCTAATTGATGTGTATAACTGTTACAAGGGTTGTGATTCTCTTCGGAAGCTCAAGTATGATGACCATTATTCTAGTTTTATTGATTATTATAGTTGTTTTTACGGTAGTAGGAATTCTCAAGTGCTTAAAGTAAATAATGATGTAAACTGTTTTTTTCTTTCCCTTTTCTCTTCGAAAGGATAAACTAGCTACTTTTGGTGAATTACATCTTACCAAACTTAAAAGGGATTGACTGATATATTATCTAAATTAGCTTTCTAAGACATTTATTAAGGAGTTGCATTGTTACGATCGAAAGAGAAAGAAAGAAAAAGAGAAAAACATCACGATATATTGCATATGAACATTAATTGGTAACCTGGTAGTAATGGTAATTGATCTATTATAACAAGTCAAATTACTGCATATAACTTAAATCCATTGCATAATAGGGAAAATTACTCTAACTTAATGACTAAAACAAGGATGCAACTTTTTATTTATTTATTTATTTATAAAAACTTATAATTAAAGGGGATTTTTACTAATATTTGAGATCCAAAATTTAGGATTAGTTGGCAGTTTTACTGAAGTCTTCTTATGGGAGTGTGGTTTAAGAAGTAAATAGATGGCAGGTTACCATGATTATGTTGGCCGTAAAGGCCATAGCCATAGGAGATAACAGGTATATACAGAGGCGGATATAGGATTTAAAGATAGCGGGTGTCAAAATTTCCTTTGATGTACATCTTATAATAACTAATAATATATAGTTTGTTCGGAACGATTGTCCGGTTCATTTTTTAATTTATTTGGGAAATTTAATAAGCACTTTATTTGCAAATATAAAAATTACATCAATTTTACAGACCTTACTTATGGAATTTCATTGGGTATATATGTTATTATTGTCGTATGAAAATTACATCACACATTATGAAGCAAATATAATTAACATTTTAAGGAAGGAATCACACTTTTATTATTAATAATATAAGTAAAATCAATATTTTCACTAGGGAGCTATATTTTTCTGTATACTAAAAATAAATTGCACAAGTAAAATAAAATGTTTAATAAGGGAACTCCACCGATCAGAATAAGAAAAAAATATCTTCAATAGATAAATTATACCCCATAAGCAAATGCGGAATTAGATAAACAACAAGATCTCAAAACTTAAAATCATAAATCTAATGCTTGCGAAATATTCATCATAATTTATTACTAAAAAGATTTAAATCGTATTTACCAATCATAGAATAACACAAATTTTTATGTTATAACAAAACGAACTTAGATTATATTTTGAAGGCTCTTGTTTGAGTGTTCTTGCTAAATATCATAGATAAAGTAATAGAGTAGAGGAAAAAAAATAAAAAAAATAAACGACAAATAGGAAATTGGGAGGTAGCCTAAAAGGAAAATGACTGGGAGAAAAGAAATAAAAAGCACAACGAAAAGGGAAAGTCAGACAAGGTTCAAAATAAATTCCAACTTGAATTTTACACATGAGAAAAACTTTCAAAAAGGTCTACCAATCATGACACCTTTGTCTAGTTTACGGATGGGGGTGGCAGGATCATATATTTAACCTAGTTTAAATTTTTTTACATATAAATATATGATAATTTTACTAACCGAGCGGGTGCCATACCAACTCACCCATAAGGGTGGATCCGCCACTGGGTATATCTATGCCTATGGTGCCATCAATCACAGTTAAATTGGCCATGTTAAAGATTCCATGGCGTGACAAATTGTAGTTCCATTGTATTGGCTTGAGAATTTGGATATTCACTTTTTCAGTGAAATGCTCTTAATCGTTGAAGTAATGAGACAACGTACCCAAAGGTTACAGTGGGTACCCAAGTGATCGAATTCATTCACTCTTAGTGACCTCGTGGTTAAGTTTTGGGAACGGGAAAAATCCTGATAAGAAATGATTCTCCCTTTAATGGGCCTTATATCCGAATAAGTCGGGGCTTCAAAGTGAATACCAAACACCAGATAAAAAATTTAAGAAAATAAGGCAACGTGCCATCAAATTTGTAGTAACTTGATTGTTGAAAGTGATTGGCTGCTAGGATTATTAGGCCGTGCATCCAATAATCGTTCCTCTTATATGTTGAGGGGCACTCAAATATTGGATGCCTCGTTGAACTATCAGAAATACGTTATTTGTTTATCTATGGATGTATTTCCTGACATCTCTTTACGTTATGGTAACTATTGACTACGGGATTTGAGTTCTGTGCATTTTCATTCGGGAAAAGAGCCAGAAATTGTCTATATTTACCTTCGATTTGAGTTATCGGATTTTAATGCCCTCGACGTAATTCCATCTGTATTACAATTGCCCCTCCTCCTAACGGAGCAAAGTTCCCACGCAAAGTACAAGGTCAACAGTTTGTTGAGCTGCTCGTCACTTTGAGGCTGGTGAAGTGCATGCATCATTTTAATTTCCACCCAAACTTCAAACGGTGCAGATGCTCACTGTTTATGACACAATTTTTTTTTTTTTTTTTTTTTTTTTGCCTAACCTTAGCATTATGCACAAGCATGAACAAGTTCCCAAAAAATATGCACGTTCCAACCTAAATCAATGCACTGACGTAAATCTCCAGATCAATATATCAACACTGACGCGATTCTTATATAGATGTGACTTTTATATATATATATATATACTATCATCAAAGATTGTGGCGAGATAGATACAATTCCTTCAAACTTAATCAGAAATTTTAAGTTCAAATTCTAGGAATGAAAAGAGTCTTGTTAGAGAGCACTTTCCTCTTTAACGAGCCTTACTAGCGCTAATCCGAATTAGTCAAGGTAACAAAGGGAACATCGAACCTGATAATGTGAATATTCTTCTATAGTTAAACTCTTCTTATATACAATTGTATAGAAGTTAAACTCCACTTATATGATCTGCTTTTACACTACAGGATTTATGGTTGCATGCGCCTTAATCGCTAGTCCATTTCTCTATTTATAATTATTTTACCATTTCCCATCCTATATACAGCCCCAAGAAACTTATATATTTTAGTAAATTTGTTTTAGTTTCTTCAAGTTCTAGAATGCATAATCTTAAATTTTGTCATGAAATCTCACCCTAAACTATCACTAGGAATTTCATTATCCTTCTATTATTAAGAAGATAGTGACCATAAAAAATTGTGGCGGAATGGATAAGATCCTTCGATCTATTCTATCATTACAACTCCTAGTGATAATCTCTATCTACTCGAACAGAATCACCAACAAATATAGATACATAAACAGGAATATCAAGTAACTCATAAAGCATATCTAAATCCAGCACAAAGTACGAAGACACATGAATATGTAGAACTAGGATAAAATAATAAAGAGGAATCCCGATGACAAACTGAGACAATACCCGTGATAAATGCTGTTGAGTATTGGAATTTTGATGATTAACAAAGTGTGTCCAGAGAATGTGCACTAAGAACCAGGTCCTCAAGGTACATGATGAAGTATGCTAAAACGACAACTGCTATTGAATATATGCAAGGTGATGAGTGCATATATGGGTACCATGTGTTTTCCATGCTAGGGGTACTTGTTAGGATTTTTAGGCCTTGATCGGTATATTCTTCACTTCATATTCTATACTTGATTTACTTGTGCCTTGACTATATATGCATCTTCACATGCTAGTATCATATTATATGCATCTTTGATATGCTAGTTTAACATATTAGGATATTATATATCATGACTAGTTGTTGTATAACTACTTGAGTATCTTGGTGATGTTAGATCACATTCTAGTTTAACATTATGGATTTCATATACTTGTTTTAAATGGTGAAAACTGTTTAATATGGTGCTTCACATATGTGCCTTGTTAGCATATATACATTGCTCTCATTACTTATTTGAGACTATGGTAAGTCTTGAACTGTTAGGGCATTTGGACTAACGTTCCTATTTTGAGGTATCAGTTAGGGCATATGGAATCACGTCCCTCTTTTAAGGTATCAGTTAGGGAATGTGGATCCAAATTTATGTCTTGATGTATCAGTTAGGGCGTGTGGATTCACGTTCCTGTTTTTTATGTGGATAAGGATCTATCCCTCTAGAGTTTCCCTTCCATGTTTCTATCTTGGTGGCGTAAATGCAGGTTTGTGAGAAACTGATAGGTTTCTGGTTTGAGAAATTGATGAGTTTAAGAATAAATGTGAAAGCTTTATTTAATTTGAGTGATCCTTTATGTGTGTTCATGCATTCTTACTGCCATGACCTAAAATCTCACCAAGTCGTGATGACACATAACCCAACTCACTAGGTAAGCCAAACAACTAGAAACACAACTCAAATAAAATATCATCAATAACCAATGAATATATTAGCTGAATTTCATACAATATCCCAAGGACCGGTGAGACAATTTATGAGTCGCTAAGATTTAGATTTACAAAGCTAGTATGAAGAATAAATACAATATCTACTTGAATATACATAAACAGAAGTACAAATCCAAAACTACCAAGAACAAGTGGACAAAACAACATATGGCTCATCGACAACCATCACAATCAACAACACCTTGATTTGCACATGAAGTACAAGGTTTTATTTGAGTACAATCGACCCCATATACTCAATAAATATCAAGATTAACCTCAAGTTGCAAGTAGTAACGAGCTTGGCAAGGTCCAATACTCGCTTTCAACAACCAACAACAACAATAATAACAGAATAATAGCAAAAGGAAATAAAGCAACTCAATTAATATCGGGTTCAACTCTATAACAATAAGACGGGAAATAAACATGCTTTTCAAATATATCAATCAAGGAATCAATTTTTCCACAAAATTCACTTAAACAAAGGTTTATCAAAGTAAGTTGCGGTTTCAAGATCTAAACATTAAATAGAGACATCATTTACCAATTAACATGAGGAAAATACAACTCTATACCTGCATGACAAGTTCACATGCCAAAATCAACAACATCACAAATTAATCATCAAGTATACAAAGTCTCGGCACATTCATAATGTCGAGCACAAGTACCCTTCTATAATACTCTCAGCACTCTCACAGTGCCCGGTACAATGCCCTTGAGTCATTGCGCACACACTCAGCACTGTGTGGCTGCCTAACATAAGTCTCGCACTTAACACATATCAAGTCTCTGTACCCACATGACCCAAAGTAACATGGGTTATCGCCTGACTCCGGAGGACGGATCCTAGCCCAAACGTTGATCAAATCAAATGTCAACGATCAATATTACTCAGTCCAATATGGGGCCTAGCACAAGCGTCACCTCTAAATCAATATCAACACTCAATAATCAATGCCACTTATCCCAATATGGGGACTTGACACAAACACCACCTCACGGTCAATATCAACAGGGCTCTATGGCCCAAGATCACTCATCAATCCGCTCAAATCTCAATATGGAAACATCTCATAATATCATAATCAATATACTGTATGAAATATGACAACGTGCGAAAACTCAGCTTAAACCCATGTCACACAGAAGGACACTAACAACATGTGAGATAACATATAAAAAGTGCACAGAGACAGTGATATAACACATATATATAATATCATGACTGAAAAGTATGATTAGGGCTATAGCTTAACATTAGCCCTATCATGTCTCAAACGGATAAGTAGATAACCTATACATGATTTCTAGCATGAATAATAGCTCACGTAGTCATACAAGTGGAGAAAATTCGGTGTCAAAGAAGAATGATAGTAAAATAAGGCATAGAATAGTCTAATTTCTACCGGGATCATGAATAACCACGGTGTATGTATATACGCTCGTCACCTTGTCTATACGTCACCCCCAACATATAGAAAACATCATAGACAACAGGGAAATGCACTTAATCCAAGCCTACACAAGATACTTACCTCAAATGCGCGAGAATCAATACTCCAAAAATCCCTTGCCTATCAAATTGGTCTCCGAACTGGTCAAATCTGGATAAAACAACTCAATAATGTTATACAAAGCTATAGTAATCAATTATCAACAGTAAAACTTCAATCTTTATTCAATTCCTAAAAAGTCAACAAAAATTAAGCCGGACTCACATGGTCAAAACCTGAGTCAAGGGGTAGATCCTGACTACCCTAACCCACGAGTCCAAATATGTGATTAAATTCCAAAATCGAATCCAATAGACTCTCAAAAGCTCAATTTTTACTCTCTTAAGTTGTAGGAATAATCCCCAAATTTTCCTCAAAATTCCATATTTTATTTCTTAATAATCCATGTAGCTTCTTGAAATAATACCAAAAATAAGTAGAAATCACTTACCCCCAAAGTTTTGCATGAACGTCTACTTCAAAAATCTCCCATATCCAAGTCTAGGGTTAAAGATATGAGGGAATGGGGTAAAATCCCGAAATATAAAACTTAAGTGTCTGCCTAGCGATACCTTTTGCGAACGCGGCCAAAGCCTTGCGTTCGCGAAGCATAAATCTGCTTCTGCCTCCAAAGCTCCTTTAAGAATGTGTAACCCTCACATGAATGTAAAGTGTAGGGACCCAAGATTACGCGAACCCGACACCCATCATGCAATCGTGAAGGCTAATCTTCCATCCTGCCCCCCCACGTTCTGTGAAAGCGACCACTGTAGTGCGAACGCAAAAGTCACCGACCATACACACCACGAGCACGATCCTGTATGCGCGAACACAAAGAAAAGATAACAACTACCACAAGATAAACCTCGGCGATCAGGAGGCATGCTCCGTGATCGCAAAGCACTCCAGATACCAGTAGAAAATCTGCAACCTCAAACAAGCTCAGGGTGGTCCGAAACTCACCTGAGCCACCCGGGACCCCGTCCAATCACACCAAAAAGTCCTAAAACCCTACCCGAACCTATCCAAAGACTCCAAACATATACGATACCATCACATCTATGATCGAATATCAAACCACAAATTGAACTTTTCCTAAGTTCAAGATCTTCATAACTTTAAACCAAGCGTCTGATTCAAGCCTAGCCAATCTGGATTCCATCCAAACTTTGCACATAAGTCCCAAATGACAAAATGAACCTATTCCAAGCTTCGGACAAATAATCCAAACCCGATATCATCAAATTCATCTCCCAATTAAACCTATGAACTTTCCAAGCCTTCAAACTTCCAACTTTCGGCAATTAGAGCCCGAAACTTTCAAGTCCAAATCCAGATATACGCCTAAGTGAAAAAAACCATACAAACCTATTGGAAGCATCAAACATCAATCCGAGATTATTTTCACGAAAATAAAACATCGGTCAACTCTTACAACTTAGGCTTTCATGAATGGAACTAAATATTCCAATTCACTCCAAAACTTTCCCGAAACCAAATCTACCATCTCTGCAAGTCACAAGACAATAAAAAAGCATAGTAGAAGCATCAAATAGGGAAATTGGGCTCCAAATACACAAAACAATCGATCGGGTCGCTATATATGTATAGGTCATTATGGACTTTCGGAAGTTTAATTACCTATTTTGGGATGATAGGAATTAATTTAAGGGCCCATTGGTAGGCCTAATGAGAATGTGCATTCTACATCAGATCAGGTTTGCTTACTCTTATGCAACATTTACTATGGGTGTGTCATCGAGCGAATTGGATATTATTCATGCCCTGAATTGTTTCATGTGATACTCTCTTATGCTATAATGGGTTGTGAGATTATTTGACTATTCACACGTATGATGCGGTTTGGTTTAGGTCTTGGTGATATTTGAGCAAGATGGCTCTTGAGATGTTGAATTGATTATTGCACCTTAGTCATGCTTTTCTTGTCTATAGTATATGTGCTATCTTTCTTCCCATAGTTATGGTCATGTACATCACGTTTTTTCTATCGATACACATATGTTTGTTGAGTATGTGCACTTGGGATCGATGGGTGTTCCATGAGAATTGATATATTAGATCGAGTTACACGCTGTAGTGGAGTTATATGTTAGTATACGATTCTTTGTGCTTATTTTGTGTGTTTTGCTTCTCCCTTGTGGGATAATCACTACAATTGTGCTTTTGTGGTTGTATTTGTCGAACTTGTTGGATATTTCTCTCATTATGTTCTCTCCCCATTATTGGTTATTGAGTTATTATTAGCTGGGCGTTGATTGTGTTGTATGTGGCTGTAGGTGGCATTTGGTGTGGCTTGTCGATCGATCAGCTTATACTGGGTGAGAAGATGTGGTTGAATCAAGAATTAGTCAATCAGATTTGGATAAGGTATGTTTGGAAGAAGAATAATATTAGTCAACTTAGAATTTGGCAATAATTTTTGTCGAGTGAGAGTACTTTATGACTTGTTGATTTGATAGGTGGTTATGGATATATACATGTTTTTTCTATCATTAACAGTATTCCGAAGGTTTAGCACACAATTTTATCTAATATGATATATGTTATCAGTACCAAATTTGGTAATGAGCAGCTATCGCGGTTTGAAGATATTACTATGAGTACATTAGTTATGTGGTACATCGTGTGGTTATATCATGGGAATATAGTTATGACTTGGCATTTTGTTGAGATTTATGTAGTGTATGTATGCAAGAATCAGATCTTATAAGGAATTCCTGATGTTTTTTTGATAAATCCACTAGGCCTTGTGCCTAGGGTTAATTTTCATATATAATACACTGAAAGTACAACAATGGAGGGAGGGGGGGGGGGGGGGGGGGGGGGGGGAGGCATAAACCTGACCTCCGAAGATGTAACACTTGGTCATCAACATATGACAATCAAGTGAAACCTGTGAGCTATGGTGAGTTAGACCTATAATGATGACCCAAAAGTCTATCCAACACTGATAGACATTTGGGTATACAAAAACAAAGTGAAGTAAGCGTAGGTCAACTATACAAAAAAGTACTAGAGGTCCTAAATCTACCAAATGATTGAGTTGGAAGATCATCTTACAAATACAACAAATTCTACATCTAAGCAAAATGTAGGGCATTCCAATGAAGAGAGGCAAAAACCAAGTGGTGGAAAGGGAGACCATCTTCAACCTCGCTCCTTCCTAGTAGACAGAGTCAAACATCATCTTTGTGGTAAGCTTCACTTCCTCGGAGTTACCAGTTCTAGACCTTGGAGTCCATTTTATATATACAAGTTTGATGGGTAGGTCGAGGCCTTGTCCCGACCATGATACAGTTCAATTATCTCTAGAGGCTTATAGACGAGCCTTGCATATTTTGTATGTGAGTAGATGTTCATGGCGGCTTCGTCATCCTGCACATTTATATATATCATCTTTTGGGTATGTATAAACCCATATGAGAGACTTTATTTTCAGATGATTCAGAATATGGACTCATCGACCTAAGTTGAGGGTTATCCTTCCAGAGTTCACATTTATAGAGTGGTACGCTCGGGCCAAATATGGCACCAGGTGCCAGCCATTCCTCTTCAGTTTTGGGGTGTGACATGCAAAACTCGTAACCACCCATGAAATCAACAAGTCGAGGAGCTCCCTCACATGACAAAGACCATTGCCAAATATTGAGCGGAAATATGGTATTATTCTTCCAAACATTCCTTATTCCCAATAAATAGTGCAACTCCCAAGTCCAAGAACCTCGTTTCATCCAATACAAGCAACCCAACCGATAAGTCACACCGAATGCCACATGGAACCATACACAACACGGTCTGTACACCAAAGAAGAAATAACTCAAATATGTCCGAAAATGGAAAGAAAATAAGGTACGAGGACTATCCAACAAGTACAACTGATATAACAACAAAAACATAATTTCATGAACTCATCCCATAAAGGGAAAACAAAACACACGAAATAAACACAATGAAGGGTATCCCACATAACTCTGTTGTGGCGTGCAACCCAATCCCAAATATATCAACCCACATAGGGATATCCATCGAGAAATAATGCTCTAAGGACATGTGCTTCAACATCAAGCACGTTAAAGTGCACAAATATAACCGTGGGAGATGAATAGGAATAATACAATATGGAAAAAGACAAGCATATCTAAGGTGCAATAATCAAATCAACATCACAAGATCCATCTCGCCAAAATATCACCACAAGGACTAAACATGATTACAACATGCGCGCAAATAATCAAGTAGCCTCACGATCCGTCATAGTATAAGAGAGAAACACATAACATACAACAGGGCACGGACAACGTCCGTTCAGTTCGATGATATACCTATGGTAAAAGTTGCATAAGAATAAGCAAATCCAATCCGATATGGAATACAGATTCTCCTTAGGCCTACAAATAGTCCCTCAAACAAATTATGATCATTCCCAAACATGTATATGACCTTCCAAAAGTCCATAGCAACCTATCCATAACACATATCATTCTCTAACAATTTCTCAACATATCTTCATAGTCCGCAATCAAGGAATAGTCTACCTACAAGAACATCCAATCTCTAAACCTCAAGAATACCAAAATTACTTTATCCGATACCAACTCCACTACTCAAATGACTAACATCACTCGTACAAAATCATATCATGGAAAATACTCACATGAACCTTCTGCGCCACATAACAAAACCTAAACCTCGGCATTCCAAAACTAGGTGATCACCATAACACTAGTCAAGCATCCACAAGTCAAATACAATGTGCCCCTAAAATGCACACCCATCTCAGGCAATACCAAATAGTTCCAACATTCTCTTATACATCCAAAGTCGTCCATGCCTTCTAAAATTCATGAACTTCCCTCCAAAACTAAACTGCAACCTTGTACTCGCAACTTTCAATCCCATATAGTGCACTGCCACTATCATGCTAACTTGCGAAAATACGAAAACTTCATAATCAACTTTGAACCACAAGCAGGATGAACATAGCATCAACCAAGAACCTTCAATTTAACTCAATATGGGAGGACATCACAACACGTAACACACCATCTATACCCATAGAAGACAAACCCTAACTGTAGCCATAATCATCGTGAATTCTTTGAAATCCATTATCACATAATAAAATCATTGGAATTGATTTCCCTCTAACCCAGCCGAGTCACGCAGACTGCCAAACTCAAAAGTAACTCACTCTGAAATGCTCGCCCTAAAGGGACCTTCTACGAATCGAAATTCAATCTTTGCATCCCTCTAATACTGCCATCTAGAGTCCATATTGATATAGTAGTACTGCAAATCCAGACACCATCCACTACCGATCTCAAGCGCTAGGCATACAAATTCGAAAATCCTTAAATGCCACATGTGAATCTCGAACTCATCAGAACCTTCTCGATAGCCATTCACCTTGCTGTAATCTCCATTACACAACCAATACACAACAAATAACATGCGCCTCACCAGCACACGAAGATCCAAAGAAGCATCCAAACAATTCCTTTTCCTTGCACACTACATGTACAACGAACATCAAGCTCGAAACATTCTCGAAGTCATCTTTTTCAAGTCATAGCTAATCCACAAGCGTCCCTAAGTTCAGAAACTTATATAACACATGATCCTGCAATTGGATCATCGATAGCAGACTCCCCCACTTGGCTTGAAGCCATAGGACACATCGTTAGCAACCCACAATACCTTTCCTTCATAGCTACCCCGGTCCCGCACTAATAGTCACCTGAATACTTCAAAACTTATATAACACTAGTCTTAAAACACTCCAAAGACTCTACCAAGTGCATACTCATCCCTATGAAAGTCAATCCAACTTCCTCAAATGCTTCAAAATGATAAGATATGCATTCAACTGAACAAAATCCTTATATGAAATACACACCCCAAAGTCTTCACGCAAGAGATAACCCACCGGCTAGACTCAAACCAACACCTTCCCACGACCCAACCATGGTCATAACAACTAGGAAACCAATTAACTTTCTCGAGTCTACACTCGCCGGCAAGATATAAGAATCATCTTCATTCACCAAATGAACAACCGATAGATCTACCAACACATTATCATCTAAGCCTGGACAACATATTTTGACGGTAATCAAGCATCAACAACCCTTCGCAGCACATCCGCAACATCACAAGCCGTTGGTGCACAATGATTCTTGGTGCTCAACATCATATGATGAATAGGAAGAGTCAAAGTTGTAGGCTTCAAGCTGAAACAAGGTCGAACGATAAGGAAAGATAGAAGGGAAGTTTCCTAAATGCCTTGTAGCCTCTTGAATATAGGTATGGACATCATCATACCGATCCGCAAGACTTCACTAAAAACTTCCTCATGACTCTTAGAACCTATGAACCTATATCTGTGATACCAACTTATCACGACCTAACCCCCCCCCCCCCCCCCCCCCCCACCAAGTCGTGATGGAACCTAACCTAACTCGCTAGGTAAGACAAACAATATAAGCTACTACAAAACTGAGAAAAACAAAATAAATTATCAACTGCAACCAAACTCACTACAACCACCATAGTGACTAGTAGTTCAAGTCACAAGCCACTATAGTTTAGATTTACAAAAATGAATAATAAGTACAATATCTATTTGAAATTTAGATAAACAGCAATTAAGTCCTAAATTACGAAATTGGAAGCAATTACTAATTCATGATCTGGCATGTACAGAATGAAAACTTCATTCTCGATTCTACGAGAATTTTTATGAAAGCCTTTCATTTGCTTCTCTTCGATGGAAGTTTGATTTTCCCATAATGTATCCTAATTTTTGGCCTAATTCTTCTTCTGATAATCAATTCAACCTCTGATACAAAATATATACCTTGGTTATATTGAGCAAGAGGTAGCTTGAATTGGGAGTGCTGGAAAGTCTTCAATGCAAGGCTTCGTCTTCCACCGCTGTGCAATTCCAAGATCGACATGCAAGGTGTAGAAGGATAGTATGAGTACAACTATCCTATGTACTCGGTAAGTATCTTAGCTAACCCTGGTGAAGTAGTGACGATTTCTTAAGTCAAAAGATACTCACTTACTATGTAACTGTGCAGAAATAAGCAGGAAAAACAAGGCAAGAGATATGTCGAATAATGGTAAGAGCATCCACTGGGGAGCCATGAAGCAAGTGAACAGACATGGCAAGCAAGACATAACCTCGTAACTATTTCTTAAAGAAGGAAATAATAATCACGAAGTACGTGCAAAGGTCATAACCAAACATCACTAACAAATGTACATGTGTGCAACCACCCTCTTTACAACCAGCATGCAACCGAATCCAAATATCAATAAACACTGTGGCGTGTGCGTTTATATATGAGGTGAAAAATGTATATACATGTGCCATGAGTATTCATGCTCGGGGTAGATTCTAGCTCACTCTATGCTTGATTTGGTTGCATTTTCTACTTGATTCTATGTATTATTCCATTAATTGACTACGTGAGTATAATAAAGCATGCTAGAGAAATATTGAGGCTATTGGCACCTTATGTTGAACATGATGATCATATTTTGAGAGTTATGCTAAGATTGCCTCAGAGGTAAACACTCGTATGTTATGAACACGCATTCGTACTTGTTTGTGTTGAGCCTTGATTGGAACATGTGCAATCTATGACACATATGTGATCCCTTGTATGACTACTTGAACTTAGTTGTCATATCTTATTTTGCGGTAGTCATGTTTATATGTTGAACCCCATCCACACTTTTGTTGATTATATCATTGTGCACCTTATTGATGAGTTATGAGGGTATGCTTCTTGATGATGAGGTGTTATTTTGTATTATTGTGATTGTGGCACATGTGGACATGTTGGGCGAATTGTTGGATGTTTTCACGAGGTTTTTTCCATACTATTGTTATTGTGCATATTACACATTTAGCGAGACAAGTCGTGCTATATCGGGGTTGCCCATGTGGCGAGACAAGATGGCATGATTTGTTAAAACACCTGTGGTAAGACAAAGCAGGCATTTATTTTATTTTAGCACATGCGATGAAATAAGGGCGACGCTGTTTGAATGTTATGTGATAGCCTGGGGGTATTTTTATTGATTATGTTTATGTGGTGATACAAGAGGGGCATTCTTGTTTGTGCTTATGACTTCTTTATGCGTGTCATCCATTTTTACATTATTTCTAACATGATAATCTATGCCTCCATTATTACTTGATGATTTGGTTGCCAAGATGAATTTATCTACGCGGAGTTGTTATCTCATATTCTGTTGCGTTATTGATAGCAAAACGGGTTGAAATAAAAATAATTTTGTTCTTACGCATTACTTTATTTGATTCTTGAAATGTTATCTTGAACGTGTTATTGGGCAATTGATAAAGAATCGGATTATAATATGGCACGAGGTATTTTCCGTGCAAGATTATAATATGACACGGGATCTTTGCCATGCAAATGTGATTTAAAATGTGGCACGAGGTGTTTGCCATGCAAGTGTGATTTATATTGTGGCACGTGGTCCTTTCCCTGCAGGTGTGGCATACGTTGTGGCACGAGGCCTTTGTCGTGTGAGGGTGATTGATAATGTGGGAATAAGATTTTACACTACTAGAAATTCGCTAAAAACCGACCAAAAAAATCGACCAAAGTTGGTCGGTTATGGCCTATTACTGACCAAAACGCGACCATTTACGTGAGGACGGTATTTTGACGGTCGGAAAGGAGGTCAATTAAATTAAAAAAAATAGTGCAAAAAAAAACCGACCAAAGTTGATTGGTTTTTTTTTGACCAAAGTTGATCGGTATTTTAATTATGTAATCAAAAGATTCACCATCTGGGAATCGAATCGGGGTCTGTACTGTGGCAGGATACTATTCTACCACTAGACCATTGGTGCATTTTGTTTTAAGATTATATTTTTTATTTATTTATTTATACTCTTTAATTATATTTTTGTACGAAAATAACCGACCAAAGTTGGTCAGTTTTATTAAAAAATAAAATTACCGACCAAAGTTGGTCGATTTTAAAATGACCGAAAAAATAACCGACCAAAGTTGGTCGATTTTTTTAATATTAATTTTTATTTATTTTAATTGAAAAACTGACCAAAGTTGGTCGGTTGCTTGATAAATAAATTTCGCGGGACTCAAAACTAGTTTCCCGCATTTTTGTGCCAAAGTTGGTCGGTTTCGTAAAATAAAAATAAAAAATAAAATATTTTGAAAAACCGACCAACTTTGGTCTGTTTTTTGACCGCCAAAGTTGGTCGGTTTTTGTCGAATTTCTAGTAGTGTTATATGTGTGCGGCTCTATTTGATGACTTGTTGTCGAAGTTGAACCTTTACTTGTTTTGTATTGTTATCACTTGTTCTAATGAGATTATAGTTTCTGCTTTTCTGCTATACTTCCTGTTGCCTGTCATTGATATATTGCACAGGTGATTTGACTGGTGTGTATTTTTGACTTAAAAAAAACCTCATCCCTACTTCTCTAAGATTAGTCAAGATACTTACTGAGTACATGTGGTCGGCTGTACTCATACTATCCTTCTGTAATTTGCGTGCATGTTTGGAGCTGAGTAGTTGTGAAGACAGAGCTTTTAATTGGAGATGTGCCTACTTACCGGATTCATGCTACCATTTTGTTCATGGTATCTTAGAATGTCATTTCTATTTATGTAATTTTTGAATAGATGTTATATTTATTTATTTCACCACCTTTGTAAATCTAAATCATAGTAACTCATGACTTATACTACCGGTCCTTGGGATAGTTGTATTAAATTGTTTTGCAGTCTTATTTATAATATCGATTATTTCTCATTTTAGTAATAACTTATACAGCTTGGCTTACCTAGCGGGTTGAGTTAGGTGCCATCATGACATTGATATTGATTATTTCTCATTTTAGTAATAACTTTTACAGCTTGACTTACCTAGCGGGTTGGGTTAGGTGCCATCATGACATTGGTGGAGTTTTGGGTCGTGACACTGGTCATGCGTACATACATACATCATAAGTAAAGCAATACAAGTATAAAAATAATATAGAAGTAAAACAACTAAACTAAGATCATGAATACTGGTAAAGGATGTAAAAATGATGTATTACATGTAAGTCAATATTTGGTCTACATAAATATTGGTTACGGCCAACTTCGTCAAAATGCAAAATAAAATTCATGAACTATTCATCCATAAGCTAAGGAACTCAAATATATAATCAAAATTGAAACGTGGTTCTATTTACTAGCTCAAATCAATAAAAGTACTTTCTTTAGCTTAGTTTAAAATATCTTTTAGAACTCATGATTTAACGTCCACATTGCGTAAAAAATGGGTATGTTAATGGGTTTAGTATCAAGAATCCATACCTTAAATCATAGCTCAGAACTTTATCATTCGGATCCATGCACAAACTCAAATTCCTCAAAAAGAGTACAAATGGCTGCTAAAATTGGTAACCAGCTATTTATAGGTTGCAGGGGTCATCATTGGGATCGTGACGCATTGCCACTGCGTTTGCGATTCACATAAGCACAGAGCTTCACGGTCGCATTGAACGCTTGGCAAAATTTTACCAGCCTCTCTTCCTTCTACGCGATCACAATGTCATAGCCAAAATAAACCGTTGCGATCGCTAGGGTCTTCATGCGAACACGTTGAAGAAAATTGCAGTTATAATCTACGATGTCCGGTGTTGCTCCAAATGTGTCGAAACTCACTAGAGACCCGGGGGCCTCTCCAAGCCATCCCTATAAGTTCAATAACACCTTATGGACCTATCCAAGGTCTCAAATCATGAATCGAAGCACTATAACTCAAAACGGGCACCTTAAATTTAACCTAAGAACCTTAAAAGCTCATAAGTCATGCAATAATAATGAAATACCCCCAAGCCCCTTGGGTCCAAAACTAAACTTTGCGGCTAGTCATAGAGAATCACACGAGCCTATTAGAAGTCATAAAACATGAACTGAAATACATCTACTCAAATCAAGACTTGAATTCAACTTAGGCCAAATCCGTAGTTTACTAGTTTGATGTAATGATGTTATACTCATCCTGAGCTTCTCGAAATCCAACGCATAAGTCCAAAATATAATATGAACTAGTAAAAAACTTCAAATTAAAATAAACCACGCGTCATAACTACTAGAAAGATGGATGGATTGTAATATTGAGATTAATCATTTCGAATAGGATTAGAAAGTGAAGAGAACTGACGGTTCAGTAACTATAGTTTCCCAAACTATCTTTTTCTTTTGTTTTTTTTTGGGAATACACTCTTCAAATGAAAAATGAAAAGTCGAGACAATTGATTCAATAAAGCAATTGAATTGAGAAATTTCTTTTGATCATCCCCTTTTATCTATGGCACCTATGGCTCAATAGAAATGTCGTAGTTTTTAACTCCAACAAACTGCCCCAATCAAAAGCATTCATCCTTAATAGAGCAGAAGAATTTTACAATGTTGCCACTCCTAAGCCCACTCTTTCGACTAGAATTCCCATACAAATCAAATGGCATCTCCTCCGGCCCATACCTATAAAGTCAATACTGATGGGTCCACCAAACCACGCTTTCCCCACGGGGGGGGGGGGGGGGGGGGGGGGGGGGGGGGGGGTGGTGGTGGTGGTATTGGTGGTGTAATTTGAGAATCATCAGGCAATTGGATCATATTTTGGACCATGCCACGCCTCTTCCAGTATCCAAACTGAGTTACTTGCCCTCCTACATGGGCCAAAACAAGCTTTTACACACAGACTTACACCTTTGGAAGTTTATCTAGATGCATAAGCTGCCATTAATATCTAACATAATCATCATCCTTTATTTGCTAAATTAACTATGGACTGCAGGTACTTATTCCAGCAGCTGGATGATCCCATCATATTACATACATACAGGGACCAAAACAGGGTTGCCGACCTACTTACAAAATCTGGTGGCAATAGGTACCCTTGTAGACATCACTATTTTTGTACATCCTCCAGCTTTTGTTCAGACGCTCTAGAAGATGACCGCTTAGGTGTTCTTTATGTTAGACGATTTGCACCATGCTATGGTTGTGAAACACGTCTAGTTGGTGCTTCTTTTTGTACAATCCCTGCTTTAGGGATAGCTGGTTCCAGCTCAACCCCTAATCCATCCTTTTGTAACGACCCATCACGAGATCGACCCTTAGTTTCCTTTCTACTGTTAGCCATCACCACACGGTACTGGGCTACCCTTAGCTCCTTATACTATGCTACTAGAGGTGGATCTACTTTGTAAGGTAGGGGTGCCACGTCACTCGTTCGTTTCGGCTAAAATTCTTAGCATGTACATGTATATTTATTTACCTCGAAAATGGTTTTAACAAATATACTTGATTTGTGATTCTAAAAATACGTGATTTATTTTAATACTAGTAAATAATCAAGAAATGATAAGCGTAACTGAGGAGAATGTGATAGCCAAACCAATGTTGCTAAAGGAACGAGAGCCTCGAGCTTGGTGATTCAGGGCCTCGAGAGTAGCTTAGTGACAATAAAATATGAACAATAAACGAAGAACAATAAGGTTGAATAATAAACATGAGCACAATAAACGAGAAAAGCAGAGTAGAATATTCTATAACAGTGAATTTCATGTCCTTACAAATGATTGGGGTCTCCTTAATATAGGAGGGAAAAATCTTAATATGGTACATGACTAATTATGACAAAGAATACTTTTGATACAACTGTATAACGGCCTAGTACAAATTTGTACTATTCCTTACAAATCCTATTCGTCCTAACCACGTGTCCTTGGAATTTTCCCACTTTTTCTTGACTGTCATCGATTTTCTTTTGCCTCGAGGTAGGTCGTGACGGGCCTTCGATATGCTTTCTCGAGAAGGCCGTATCGAGCCTTCGATATGCTCTCTCGAGGTATATATTCTGAGACTGGGCTTCGAACTCCGCTTTGAGACCTTTAAAGCTCGGGCTTGGCATAACAGAGACTTTGAAATTGGACTCCTCTGATTTCGGCCGTATACAGATAGTCCCCGCATTTCTTAGAATGAAACGATAAGAAACGATTTTGAATTTTTGACTCTTCGACATTCTCACCATGACGGCAGTCACGTGATGTCATCGACTGGTGTGACGGAAATGTTGTGCAGATGCCATGTCTGCACAGTTCTCAAAAACCCACAAATCGATAAGGACCATTGGCCTCCCTTTTAGCTTCTCCAACACGTTTAGATGACTCTTATAAATACTCCAATCCTAGATTTTTTATACTTTCAGTTTGTACACATCTTAAAATATTCATTAACTCTTTTATGCATTCATCCTTTCTCTGTGTTTATCTCTTAACCAGTTCCTTCTACTTACTCTGAAATTCAACATGGAAAAAACTTCAACCGTTCCCCCAAAAGAGAAAGCCCCTTCATCATCACTCTCGTCTAAGAGCAAAACGGTAGTACCTCCTCGTATCGAGGAGTGTACCCCCGGGCCCTGTGAAACATCCTCTAATTTTAAGGTTGAAAAACCTTCCTCGGTTGCGGGACGATGTCAACCCATGTCTCGATATATTAGTCTAATAACCGAAACCAAAAAAGTAAAAGCTGATTGTCATTGGGGGGATGCAGTACAAGTGGAGATCCCTTCACCTAAAGAGGACATAACCACTTACAAAGCTGGCTTTCTGAGCGTATATACATACACATTCACCTGGTTCCGTAGAGCCCTCCTCGCCACGGATAGATCCAGTGATCCTCGACTTTTGTAGACAATATCGAGTGACACTTGGCCAAATCTATCCTTCCTTCTGGTGAATCGTCTACCTGATTAGGTACTTTTCGAACATGGTCAATGGGATTCCTTTCACCCTCGACCATCTGATTAGGCTGTATAGTCCTCATTTTTATCGAGGTAGCCTTATTAAGCTACAACGCTGATCTTCGAAGTCTTTCTTCGCTAGCATCTACGAAGATAAGGACCGAGGATGGATGAGCCGCTTTGTTCGAGTCAGAACCTCTGACTTGATTCCTGCTGAGAAGATGCCATTCCCCCAGGAATGGAATATGAACCGTAAGTGCCGACTCATTGAACATGCTTTGTTAGTCAAATGTTTTTTTCTCCCTTTTGAACTAACTCCCTTCCGATGGTGCAACCGTCGAGTGGTACCCCGGTGCGGTCAAGGACCTCCCGGACTGGGTTCGACAACTAGATTCCACCTCCACATATGCGGAGCGCATCTGGCGTGAGTTGGCCAGAGGTCTATGGGAGGCCAAAAACCACAGTGAGATTTTATTACGGTCGATTTTTGAAATTATTAGTGCAGATATCTCTTGGTAGCACACTTAACCCTCTGTGCTTATGTAGGCCTCGGGGAAGTCATTTCAATAAGGCCGCCCCGACCTGGCGAAGTAGATACCCCAAAACCCGCCAAGGATAAGAAGAGAAAGAGGGAGACGCCGGCCGAGTCCCCGAAACCGAAAAAGACCAAATATCAAAAATCTAATACCGGCATAACGACTTTGACTCCCAAAGTTGCTGCGAGTCTTCGTTCCGAGGACGAAGAGGGAGATTAGACCAAAGGCGATGCCCTCCCGTTAATAGTTCAGAGAGGAAGTAGTAGTGATTCCTCAAACGCTAATGCACTGAAGGCTTTTGAGGTGGTTCAATTCGAGTTGAAGATATTCCTGAAGGGGGTTCGAGCAAAGTCCTCGAGCCAACCGATAACCAGAGCATGCCTAATGCTGAAAGGTACTCGGTCGAGGATCCTGAAGAGACCAACCCCGACGCTTCTCGAAGGAAGGAGAAGGCCCCGATTGACCCTCTTGGACTGATCGATGTGGGTGATTCTCCACAAGGCCCATCCTTTTCCGAGGGGCAGATACGAGATGCCCAGGACATGAAGACTCCTGAAGCGGGGGCACCCCACGGGGAGAACGATATATATTCGAAGAATGCCTTGCCGGGATAGAGGAGGGCCCCGACTTTGGCGCCTCGTTTATCTTCGAAGAGGCTGATAAGCTTCGAAAGAAGGTATACTTCGTCTGTTAACGACTATGTTTGGGATTTGATTTGTGCCTTTCTAACTTCTTTTCTTAGTGACCAGGCTATGATGCTCTACGACCAGGCTTTCTCCAAGTCTAAGACTGAGCTTGCCCGATGCGAAGACGAGCTTAGGAAACTCATGCTGAAACATTATGACAGAAAATAGGAGGAACTTAAGGACCTTTGAGCCCGATCGGAGGAGGCATCTCGAGAACGGGTCGATCTCATCGAGCAGGTAACATAGCCTTTGCTGGCCTATTTTACACTTATTCATTTTTTTGTTATAATGTCTCAATTCAATCCTTGCAGCTCGAGCAGAAGGATGACCTGGTGGGGAAACTTTTGGAGGATCTTAGGGTCAAAGACACTGAGATCCTCGGACTGAGGCATCGTATGGATGAGGTAGCTTCCGAGAAGGAAACTCTTCGGGAAAAGCTGACCTCGGTTGGGCACCGATTTCTGAGTGCAAAAGAGGAGGGCCGTAAATACAAGGAGCTTCATGCTGAATCGGCCGTTGAGCTCTCCAAAGTCAAGTCCGAAGCTGATGCACTCATGTCTTCATATCGGACTGACTCTGCTGCTGAAAATTCTCGGGCTAAAAAGGTATATTCTGAATCCAAGCTCAAGCTAACTTGTGCCCTCGACCATGCTCGACTAGAATCTCGAAGGCAGGTTCTCGAGGAGGTGCATGCCAAAGGTTTTGATCTTTCTGCCGAGATCGAGAAAGTGAAGGCCTTGGAAGAAAAATTTTCTGCGCTGCTCACTTCCGATGAGGATTCTGCAAGTGGCTCGGAGAGCGATGAAGATGAAAATGAAGTCCCCGAGGGGAAGAGGCACCAACAGAAGATTAGGATTTTATTGTTTTCCTTTTTTGTGTAAGGGCTCCATGTGGGAGCTTCTGTAGATATATTTTGTACTCTCACTATAAATACAAAAGATCTTTGTTTCATCTTTGTTGTCAGTTTCTGCCTTGCCTTCATCTTTTTGATGTTGTTGATGATCAGTACGATGTATTGGACTTAGAATATAAAACCCTTAGGTTTCGAGTTCGAACTAGGTGAGGTCTCGAGCATAGTGTCCTTCGGCCTTTAAGTTCCTTTAGGTATCAGCCCTTAGGATTTAAGACATCGACCCTTATGGTCTTTTCAATTTGGCCCTTAGGCTCTTACATATCGGCCCTTAGGCTCTTACAAATCAGCCCTTAGGATCTTACCAATTGGCCCTTAGGCTATTTTTATATTGGGCCGATTTGACCTCTAAAATGGCTACAATTTTCCCCATTCTGGCTAAAGACTTTTAAAAATTTATTTATGCCTTGGCATGTTTTTATACTCGTCCGACTTTCCGATGGTTCGATTGATAGGAACCTCGATTATAAGTCGATGTGCGATGATAATTGAGTACCTCGTGCCGTTCTCTCGAAGGCTGATTTTCTTGAAGCCTTTACATTGTTCAGAGTTGATATTATCGAAGCCCTTTTGCTTATGCCGAGGGTAGCCTGTTTTAACCATTTTTTTTTGAAATATTTGAAGGCCTTTAGTTTTATGGTGGAAGTCGGACGTCTTCGATCCGCATTATTTCGGTCCTAGCCTTTTCATATGACCGTAGTCTTTATATTTGGCCGTAGCCTTTAGTCCAGGGGTGAGATGACCTTGGGCTTAATATTGAGGGTATGCCTTTTTAGGGGTCTTACAAGTTCAAATATACAGCCTTGGCCTTAACATCGGGGGTGTGCCTTTGAGGTATTATAAGTTTGAATATGCCTCATTGAGGTCTTATAAGTTTGATGTTGCCTCATTGAGGTCTTATGAGTCCAAGTCTTTGATGACTCGATAAGTTTATCATCGGTGGCAGTCCCCGAGTTTTCGGGAGTATTTGTCCCTTGAGCCGTTTCATGTGAAAACAGTAAACTTCTTTGAGGAAAAAAGTGTTTTGATAAATAAGAATGCTTCTTCGAATAATGCGTACGTGTTTTTGCCCTCGGGGGCTCGACTATTCTACATGGACATGGTTCATTTGACCGTTTGGTCCATTACAACATTCTCCTATCGAGGCCCTCTTTGGCATAACTTGTTTTCTTCGAAAAGGTAACCTCTGAGGGTGATGCCCCCCAGTATTCGAGGGTGATTGAAAAAGAATCCTTGAATACTTGTTGAGTTTTCCTTAGGTAACATATAGATGCTGCCTCATTAAAAACCTTGCCGGTAAAACCCATTTGGGATAAAATCTAATCTAAGGGAAAAAGAGTGCAACACATACTTTAAAACCCAAGGTCTTCGAGCTGAAGGGTGCTTCGAATCCTCTCAATCGAACACTTGCAACAAGTTAGTATGAAATAAAAACGAAAAGGGAGAAGGTTATACATTAGCAGCAATAGCGTTTGAGCATCGATATGTTCCAATTGCTTGGCAGTTGCTCTCCTTACAGGGTGCTAAGTTTGTAGGACCCTTTGTCTACTATTCCAAGGACGCGGTACGGTCCTTCGCAACTAGGGCCTAGCTTCCCTTCATTTGGGTTTCAAGTGTTGAGGGTGACTTTCATTAGGACTAAGTCCCCAACTCCGAAATATCAAAGGTTTGTTCTTCTGTTGTAATACCTTTCGATCCTTTGTTTTTGATCGGCCATTCGAACCAATGTAGCCTCGTGCTTTTCATCTAATAGCTTGAGGGATGTGTTCATGGCCTCGTTGTTTGAGTCTTTGGTGGCATGCTGAAATCTGACACTCGGTTCCCCTACTTCGACTGGTATCAATGCTTCAAACCCATATATCAAAGAGAACGAGGTCTCCCCTGTACTTGACTTCGAAGTTGTTTGATATGCCCATAGTAATTCAGGCAGCACTTCTCTCCACTTCCCTTTCGCATTCTCTAACTTTTTCTTTAAGTTTGGAATGATAGTTTTGTTTGTGGACTCGGCTTGACCATTCGCACTTGGGTGGTAAGGCGTTTGATATAATCCTTTTGATTTTACGATCCTCGAGGAATTTCATCACCGTGCTGCTGATGAACTGCTTCCCATTATCAAATGTAATCTCAGAGGGGATCCCGAATCGGCATATGATGTGGTCCCATATGAAGTCAATGAATTCTTTTTCTCTTATCTTCTCGAAGGCCTGTGATCCTACCCATTTTGAGATGTAGTCATTCATAAACAAGATAAATTTAGCTTTACCTGGCACCATTGGTAGGGGCTGACGATGTCCATCCCCCATTTCATGAATGGCCACAGGGATAGGACTGAGTGTAGTTGTTCACCGGGTTGATGTATCGTCGGTGCAAATATTTGGCATTTGTTACATCTTCAAACGAGCTCCTTGGTGTCCTTTTCCATGCTATCCCAGTAATACCCTGCTCTGATTATCTTTCGAACTAAAGAATCAGCACCGAAGTGGTTTCCACAAGTGCCTTCGTGGATTTCTCGTAGCACATAATCGGTATCTCCTGGTCCCAAGTATACTGCTAGTGGCCCGTCGAAGGTCCTTCTGTACAATGTTCCACTCTCATCGAGTGAAAATTGGGCCGCTTTGGCTCGAAAAGCCCTTCATTCTTTTGGGTCCGTGGGGAGCTTCCCATGTTTCAAGTAGTCGATGTACTTGTTTCTCCAATCCCATGTTAGACTTGTTGAGTTGATTTCTGTATGGCCTTCTTCAATCACCGACTTTGATAGTTGTACGACAGTCCCCGAGATTATGTCATCTTCTTCAACCGAGGATCCCAAGTTGGCGACTGCATCGGCCTCGCTATTTTTTTCTCGAGGTATGTGGACCAGGGTCCACTCTTGAAGCGATGCAATGTCACTTGAAGCTTGTCTAAGTATCTTTGCATCCTGTCTTCTCAAACTTCAAAGCTTCCATTTACTTGGTTAACTACCAAAAGAGAGTCACATTTCGCCTCGATGACCTCTACTCCTAGGCCCTTGGCTAGTTCGAGACCTGCAATCATGGCCTCATACTCGGCCTCATTGTTAATCAACTTCGAAGTTTTTATGGATTGCCTAATTATGCCGCCCGTAGGCGGTTTTAGAACTATACCAAGCCTGGACCCTTTCACATTCAAGGCACTGTCAGTGAAGAGGGTCCATACCCCCGATAATGTGTCTGTTTTTAACAAGAGTTCTTTTTCCACTTCGGGCATGAGGGTAGGCGTAAAATCAACCACAAAGTCTGCCAAAATTTGAGACTTGATTATCGTTCGAGGTCGATACTCGATATTGTACCCTCCAAGTTTGATGGCCCATTTGGTCAATTGGCCTGATAATTCGGGCTTATGCAAGATGTTTCGAAGTGGATATGTAGTTAACACACATATAGGATGACATTGAAAGTATGGTTTCAACTTCGTAGATGCACTTACTAATGCAAGAGCTAATTTTTCTAAGTGTGGATACCTGGTTTCAGCATCTCCCAAGGTCCGGTTTATGTAATAAACAGGGAATTGTGTACCTTGTTCTTCTCAAACCATCACGCCACTTACCACAACTTCGGACACGGCTAAATACAAGTATAGTGTTTCATCCTCCTTCGAGGTATGGAGCAAAGGTGGGCTCGAGAGATACCGTTTTAGTTCTTCCAAGGCTTGTTGACATTCCGGAGTCCACTCGAAGTTGTTTTTCTTCTTGAGAAGGGAGAAAAAGTGATGACTCCGATCTGATGACCTCGAGATGAATTGGCCTAAGGCTGCTATCCGCGCGGTCAGCCACTGTACTGCTTTCACATTGTTTACCATGGTGATCTCCTCGATGGCTTTGATTTTGTCGGGGTTGATCTCGATCCCCCTGTTTGACACCATGAAGCCCAAAAATTTGCCCGAGCCGAATCCAAAAGCATATTTCTCGAGGTTGAGCTTCGTGTTGTATCTTCTTAGGATATCGAACGTTACCTGCAAATGAGTCAAATGGCCCTCCGTGCGCAGGGACTTAACTAATATGTCATCAACGTAAACTTCCATAGACTTTCCTTTTTGATGTTGGAACATCATATTAACCAGGCGTTGGTATGTAGCTCCTACATTTTTTAACCCGAAGGGCATTACATTATAGCTATATGTGCCATACTTCATGATAAATGAAGTCTTTTCATGGTCCTCCGGGTTCATTTGAATTTGATTGTACCAGGAGTAGGCGTCGAGAAAAGTAAGGGTCTCGTGGCCAGCTGTAGCATCAATTAGGCGGTCGATGTTTGGTAGTGGGAAAGAATATTTAGGGCATGCTTTGTTCAAATCTTTGTAATCTACACACATTCTCAGTTTATTTCCCTTTTTAGGGGCTACTACTACGTTAGCTAGCCATTCAGGGTATTTTACCTCCCTAATGGATCCTATTTTAAGAAGCTTAGTTACCTCATATTTGATGAATGTATGCTTTACCTCGGATTGAGGCCTCCTTTTTTGCTTCACCAGTTTGAACCTGGGATCGATACTTAGTCAATGGATGGTTACCTCCGGTGGGATCCCTGTCATATCTAAATGGGGCCAAGAAAAGCAGTCAATGTTATTAACAAAAAATTGAATAAGTTTTTTCCTAAACGGGGGTTAGTCCCGTTCCCAGGTATACCTTCCGTTCTGGAAGATGTTCGATCAATACTGCCTGCTCGAGTTCTTCGATAGTGGACTTCGTTGCATCTGATTCCNGGGGGGGGGGGGGGGTGAGGAAGTCTTCTTCTCCTTCCTCGACCACCTGTTCATCGATCATTTGTCCCTCGAGCTCAATCGAGGGTATGTGCTGTGATTGCTATTTGGCTACATGTTCGCCTTTTGATTTCTCCAAGGTAAATGGAGCCGAAATCGGTGCCAAGTCATGCACTGCAAACAGCTCTTTGGCTGCATGCTGCTCTTCATACACCGTTTTCATTCCATCTTTTGTTGGAAACTTCATCATTTGATGAAGGTTTGATGGTACTGCTCTCATGCTATGTATCCATGGCCTTCCAAGCAGGGCGTTATACCTCATGTCACCTTCGATGACATGAAATTTGGTGGCTTGTATGGTCCCGACCACGTTGACTGGGAGGATGATTTCCCCTTTCGTTTTTCACTCGCCATGTTGAACCCATTCAGGACTCGAGAGGCGGGTATGATTTGGTCGAGCAACCCGAGCTGCTCCACGACCTTTGACCTGATTATATTGGCCGAACTATGTGGATCCACGAGCATACGTTTAACTTGAACTTTATTTAAAAGGAATGAAATTACCAGTGCATCATTATGAGGCTGAGATAAGGTCTCGATGTCTTCTTCGCTGAATGTGAGGGTATCCTCAGGAATGTAGTCCCGATATCGCTTCTCCCTTGTGATGGATACTTTTGTTCGTTTGAATATGGGTCCCTGTGAGACACCGATTCCTCCGATGATCATATGAAGGACATGCTGCGGCTCCTCTTGGTCATTCTTCCTATTCGCATCTCTCTCTCGGAAATGGTTCTTGGCCCGGTCACTGAGGAACTCTCGAAGGTGTCCTTCGTTGAACAAACGGGCTACCTCCTCTCAAAGATGTCTGCAATCCTCGATCCTATGACCGTGAGTGCCATGGTATTTGCACATTAAGTTGGGGTTCCTCTGGGAAGGATCTGATTGTATAGGTTTGGGCCACCTAGTATCTCTGATCTTGCCTATGGATGATACGATGTCTGAGGCATCGATGTTGAAATTGTATCCTGACAATCGGGGTGCCTACAACAGCCCCGTATGCCCGTCGAACCCGGTTTTGCTCATGAGTCCCCGGGAAATTTGGCCTCGATCTGCCCTTCGATCATTCGAGGTATGCTACGCCTCAAAGCGTTTCTTCGGTCTTTGACATAGGGTTGGTATCTTTCCTTGTTCAGTCTCGGCTCCCTTTTTGCGTTCCTTGATTCTTTTCTAATAGCCTGATTGGATATACTGAGCCCGAGGGGATCCCAATTGGTCTTCCTCGACCCTGATTTTCGATTGATACTTGTTGGGCACATCCGCCCAAGTTACGGCGGGATACTCGATCAGATTTTGCTTCAGCTGCTTTGAAGCTATCGAGCTTCGTTTATTCAACCCCTGAGTAAAGGCTTGTACTGCCCAGTCATCGAAGACTGGTGGTAATTCCATTCGCTCCATCTGGAAACAGGATACAAACTCCCTAAGCATATCGTTCTCTCGTTGTTTGATTTTGAACACATCGGACTTCCGTGTAGCAACTTTTATGGCACCAGCATGTGCCTTTACAAATGAGTCTGCCAACATGGAAAATGAATCTATTGAATTGGGGGTAGGTTATGATACCATATCATGTCCCCCTTGGATAAGGTTTCTCCAAATTTCTTCAACAGGACAGACTCGATCTCGTCGTCCTTTAAATCATTTCCTTTTATACCACAAGTATATGTGGTAATATGCCCATTGGGATCTGTGGTCCCGTTGTATTTTTGGATGTCAGGCATCCTGAACTTCTTCGGAATGGGATTCAGAGCCGCACTTGGTGGGAATGGCTTCTGCACGAACTTCCTCGAATCCACTCCTTTCAAAATCGGAGGTGCTCCCGGGATTTGGTCGACTCTCGAATTGTAGGTTTCTACTTTTTTGTCGTTATCCTATATCTCCTTTTCTCCCGACTCGACCCTTTTAGTGAGTTCCTTGAGCATCCTCATGATGGTGGGGTCAGTTCTTGACCTATTATTGCTCGATCTTTCTGGTGCTGGCTCAACTAGGGGAGCTATTTCCGGTCCTGCTATGCTCGGAGTCTTTTGCTGACTCTACAATTGAGCAATAGCAATTTGTTGTGCTTGCAACATTTCAAAGATTACTTGTAGACTAACTTCTCTTTCTTGTCGAGCCTGTGTCCCTTGTGCATCAAGTTGGTCCCCTCCGCGTATACTTCCTTCAGTATCAGTACCCAAATCGACGTGCAAAGCAATATGTGAACCTACATCGACATGGTTTGGTGCTGGTGCTACCCCAGGGTTTAGCGGTGGTATGCTGGCCATTGGATCTGTTGCACTATTTTCTCCATGGAAACCAAGACCGTCGTTTACAGGTGCATTTACTGAGTTAGACATGTCTTAACCTGAAACCAAAGAATCTTTGGACAAGAAAAAGTGTGAAGAATAACTTCTGTTATCAGAAAACTAGCACCAAAACAATCACTATTATCTTTATCCCCACGGTGGGTGACAAACTGTTTACCTCGAAAATGGTTTTGACAATTATACTTGATTTTTGGTTCTAAAAATACGTGATTTATTTCAATACTAGTAAATAATCAAGAAATGATAAGCGTAAGTGAGGAGAATGTGATAGCTAAATCAATGTTGCTAAAGGAACGAGGACCTCGAGCTTGGTGATTTCAGGGCCTCGAGACTAGCTTAGTGGCAATAAAGTGTGAACAATAAATGAAGAACAATAAGTTTGAAGAATAAACTTGAGCACAGTAAACGGAAAAGCAGAGTAGAATATTCTATAACAGTGAATTTCATGTCCTTACAAATGATTGGGGTCCCCTTTATATAGGAGGAAAAAATCCTAATATGGTACATGTCTAATTATGACATAGAATACTATTAGTACAACTGTATAACGGCCTAGTACGGATTTGTACTATTCCTTACAATTCCTATCCGTCCTAACCACATGTCCTTGGGATTTTTTCGCTTTTTCTTGACTGTCATTGATTTTATTTTTCCTCGAGGTAGGTCGTGACGAGCCTTCGATATGGTTTGCTTGGGTAGGCCGTATCGAGCCTTCGATATGCTCTCTCGAGGTATATATTCTGAGACTAGGTTTAAAACTTCACTTTGAGACCTTTAAAGCTCGGGCTTGGCATAACAGAGACTTCGAAATCGGACTCCTCCGATTTCGGCCGTATAAAATATCTGTAATAAAATGATATATAGATAAAGTGGCACCTTGAAGACACAAACGACGCTCGGGTGCCATGGTTTAGCGTGTCGTGTGCAATCCTGTGTTGACTTTGTGTATTCGAGTTTGAATCCCCACGAGAGTAAGGTTTCTTATCTTAGTATTTTCTCTTCTTCCTTTTTTTCCTCCTATTACCCAGGCGATCACCTCTTTTTCCTTTTTCCAGCCTCCATTCTCTTCCTTATTTTTGTTAAATCTCTCTCTTTTTCTTCTTTTTAAAATTTCTTTGAACTACTTTCTTTGTATTAGTTCTTATTTTTCTCCTATAGTTATACCTTATTTCATTTTTCATTCCTCTTTTCCCTTCCTTTTATTTGTTAAATATCTCTCTTTTTCTTCTTTTCAAAATTTCTTACATTAGTCCTCATTTTGCTTCCGCAACTACACCTTACTTTATGAGCAACTTCTATCGATTAGTAATATGAATTGATTTTGTTAACCTATCATTTTTTTCTTTTGATGGCGCAATATTAATTTATATATTGGAGTATAATTTGAGTAGTATCTTCGATTGACTTTGAAAAAATAATTAAATGACTTGATTAATACACTTTGAGTTGATTCCCATAGCTTGATTGTTTTGGAAATAATTATCATATAACTTGACAATTAAGATGAAAAAATTAAGCTAAAAACAATAAAGGTAAATTAATCAAGTGAAACAAAGAATATGTAGAAATTAAGCTACACTCTAAGCAGAGTTTCTACTTTTGGTACTCTTTCATAAAATGCTATTTTTTTTTATTTTTTTTTATTTTAGAATATAATTTAAATCAAGCATAAAAAGCTGGGAAACCCCAAACTTATTTGCCTATTTATGAATAAAAAACCTAATTGAATTACTCAAAAATTAACTAAATGGACACATTCTTACTATTCGGTCTTTCTAACTAGTGGTAGGTATACTATATACATAAAGTAGTGGCACTGCAACCTTCAAATCCTGGATCCACTCTGTTAATGCTACCTTAATGTCGCGACCCAAAATCCATCAACTCGTGATGGCACCTAATCCAACCCACTAGTTATGCCAAGTAATAGTCAACACAACACAAATGAGAATAATAAAGTAAATGAGTAAAATAACTGAATTTCTATACAATCTCCAAAGATTGGTAGTACAAATCATGATGTTCTAAGACTTAGAGTTTTTAAAGCTGGGACAAAATAAATACATCATCTATTTGAATTATACATGAATAGATTTGCAAATATAAGCCACCAAGGATAAGTTGCAGCTATAACCAGAACACAGGTACATCTTCAATGCTAACTCCCGTCATAAGCAGCAATATCAACTCCAAGATCTGCACGCAAGGTGCAGAAGTGTAGTATGAGTACAACCGACCTCATGAACTCAATAAGTAACAAACCTAACATTAGGTAGAAAGCAGTGACGATCTCGGAAGGCAATCGGAGTCCACAAATAGTAGCCAATAAAAATTCATAATAGTATAGTGAGGACAGAAAAGTAATATAACTCACGAGATGTAATGCCCAACTCGTTCACAAGTACGGAAAAGTAGCATGCTTTTTAAGTATAACCATCCCAGTCTAAATCTTACCACTGAAATCAATTAAACATGGATTTATCAAAAGAACTGTATTTTTACCAATTTACAACATCAGATAAGGATTTTTATTTACCAGTTAGCATGATAAAAATGCATCTATATGCCTACATGTCAAATATACATGTCAAGTAATCAAATGTCATATCACCATCTAGCATGAGAAAGGTACATCTCTATGTCTACATGTCAAGTAATCAAGTGTCATGTTACAGTCTAACATGAGGAAGGTATATCTTTTTTTCCTACATGTCAAGTATACATGTCAAGAAATCAATTTTCACAGTGAAATCATTAAGTATACACAATTGTAGCATACTCCAGGTACCTGTCTCAAATGCCCTAAACAATATTACCGTGGATCCATCAAAATAATCACACTTAACACTATACGAGTTTCTGGCATAACTGCCCATCATCAAGCACGTGTATATAACACTGTGCCTGCGCTCACTGTTGTCATGTCAGACTCCGGAGGGGGTGGATCCTACCTTAGCACTAATCATAATCACTTTAGCCCAAATAGTGGGGTCTGGTGCTCGCGTAGCCTCATATCAGTACACCTTAGCCCAATGTGGGGTCTGGCATACGCGTCACCTAAATTTCAATATAACCGTCACAGTGTGCAACCCGATCCAAATATCAATATAGATGCGTCTCTATGGCCCACATCAGTCATCAATCCACTCAAGTCTCAATATGCAACATCTCACAGAAAACTAATACAGTTATATAACACGGAATATCACAATATGCTTCCGATACAATCCAAACTTGTGTCACGTGCAATGACTCCAATAACATGTGAGAGATCATATCAACAGTGCATAGAGACATATCTATAATATGCAGATGTAACTATCATGACTGTCAAGACCTAATTCTATTATAGGTCGTGATGGCGCCCAGCGCCGCTGCTAGGCAAGCCAACAGTGAACTAACCACGTGATTTCCCTTCTCGATAGATTTCCAAGTAATTAAACTTTACTTAATTTAAAATATTTAAGAAATAACAGATTTAGAATATATAAGAAAGCAGCTGAGTGCAATCATAACCATAGCAATAAACCAAAACCATAAGTCTATTAGTGTGTGTGCCAAGACATAGTGTCACAAGTTTATGGACTACGAGTAGAATATACAAAAGATTACTACTTTACTGTTTGAAATGAAATAGATAGAACAATAAACAAAAGAAAGACTCCGGCTACTGCAGAACGACTCGAAAGGCAGCTCACCGTGTAGTCTCGTAACAAGGATCAAGTATGCGTGCCGGACTGATATCCAGATGCACTTGCCTCAGATCCTGCACATTATGTGCAGAAGTGTAGTGTGAGCACATAAACAACATATACCCAGTAAGTATCCAGTCTAGCCTCGAAGAAGTAGTAACGAGGGGTCGACTTCGACACTTGATATTGGCTAACAATAAAATATCAAAATAATAACTAAGCATTTATTACATAAATATAGCTGAAAACTCAATAACAGGGATAATAAACACTTCTTCCACTAAGAGTATATCTCAAGTTTAATATTCATCATTTAACAATTTATATTTCAAGTCAATGAATAATATCAATTAGAATAGGTTCCAAAGATTTGTCGCGCTCAAATTATGCCGAGGTAGTACGACCCGATCCAACATAATAATATTTAAATTGTGTATTTCCGAGGGTCTAACGACACGAACCGTAGATGCATCTATATACTAGCGAGGTGTTCGGCCCGATCCACAAGTAGAAAATACTTTATTGAAACACAAATTCTCAATAACAGTCAAGTGTCCCATTCACAACTTCAAGTAAGTGAAATTTAACCTTTTACAATTCTCTTATCAGATTTCAAATGACTTAAGTAATTAAGTTAACATGTAGGGTGCAAACATTTTAAGTATAGCATGACGTGGGTCCTAGACTACCTGGACAATAGCATATTTAGTAGCTGCGTACGAACTCTCGTCACCTCGTGCGTACCTAGCCCCCACAAATAGAAGCACATTTTAATTCAATTCACCTATGGGATTAATTTCCTCTTACAAGGTTAGAAAAGTGACTTACCTCGCCTCAAAGCCTACTTTCCGGTCCAAGATTGTGCTCAAACCCTCAATTCGGTGCCAAGCGACTCGAAACACGTCAAATATTATATAAAATAATCAATACATATTCAAAAGTTCATATCCTAAATATCAAAGTGATTTCCCAAGCCTATTTGAAGAATTCCCAAAAATTTACTCCGGGCCCACGTGCCCGGATTCGGAAATTTTCGACCTCATGAACTCAAATATGTGGTTTTTACTAAATTCCATAAAACATTTCGTGGTTAAATCTTAATTTTATCAAAACCCTAGGTTTTCACCTAAACCCATGATTTTTACAAATTTACATGTTATAATCTACCCATAAACTATGACCTACAATTTGTAGAAATTACTTACCTCAAAGTGTTAGATGATCCCCTCTCTAAGAGCTCCAAGAATCGCCCAACAATGGAATAAATGAGCCAAAAATGACTAAGTCTCGCATTAAATGAAGGTTCTGCCTTATGATATTTCTACACCTGTGGAGGGGCTTCCGCTTCTGAGGAACAAGCCAGGCCAGTGGCCCATTGCACCTGCGGAGCTGGGGCCGCTCCTGCGCAACCGCTGTTGCGACCATCTCTTTTGTGCCTGCGGACACTACTTCTTCTGCAGTCACAGTCATCGCACATGCGCGTTCGCAGGTGTGCTAAATTCCTTGCTCCTGTGGATCTTGGTCAGCCTTGGTTTGTCTGATTTTATGGCTCTTGGCTCGCACCTGCAGCTGGCCAAGTGCATGTGCGATTACACCAGCAGTTGGGAGCTTCAGTTGTTGCTCCCAAGTTCCAACTTGTTCCGAGCCTCGTCCGATTAACACCAGGGGCCCTCGAGGCCCTACCCGAACATACCAACAAGTCTGGAATCATAAAACGGACTCGTTCGAACTATCGCAACGCCCAAAACAACATCAAAACTATGAACTTTAAGTTCTTCAATTTACTCCCAATGAGCCGAAACATACTTAAACTACTCGGAATGAAACCAAATATTGCGTGCAAGTATCAAATGACATTGCAGAACTATTCCCGATCTTGGAATCCCATTTGGACCTCGATATCACCAAAACCTACTTGAAACCAAATTTAAAGAACTTCAAAACCTTCAAAGAACCAATTTTCACTATTTGGCGCCGAAAGCGTCCTGGTCATACAAAACCTGATCTGAACATACGCCCAAGTCCAAAATCATCATACAAACCTATTGGAACCGCCAAATCCTGATTCTGAGGTCGTTTACTCAAAATATTGACCGAATTCAAACTTAGCCTTTTATGGCCAACTTAAGGAACCAAGTGTTCCGATTTAAACCCTAACTGGTTAGCAAACACCGTGGTAGTACCTAAAAATAATGGCAAGTGGAGAGTATGCGTAGATTATACTGACTTAAATAAAGCATGCCCCAAAGATTCATTCCCATTGCCACATATAGATCAAATGATTGATGCCACAGCAGGTCATGAATT